>PVIY010047049.1:0-18089 GCA_004026745.1 Myrmecophaga tridactyla
CTGTAGAATTGCCTATTTCTCCCTTCAGTTATGTCAGTGTTTGCTTCCTATATTTTGGGCAATATATTTTTTTATAATTGTTATTTGTTCTTGATGAATTGACTCTCTAATCAATATATAATTTATAATTATATAATTTATAATTATATATTGCATGTGTATATACTACATAATACTTTTGTCTTGTGACAATTTTTACTTAAAGCATATTTTGTCTGGTGTTAGTATAACCACTTCAGCTCTCTTTTGGTTAATATTTCTATGGAATATTTTTATACATCTTTTCATTTTCAACCTATTTTTGTCTTTGGATCTAAAGACTCTCTTGTAGACAGCATACAGTTAGATTATGATTGTTTTCTTAATCCATTCTGACAAACTCTGCTATGTTATCAGCAGAGATTTTAATGAATTTGCATTAAAAATTAGTGATAAGGCCAGATTTCTAATGTTTTGCTGTTCATTTTTTGTATGTCATATGTCTTCATTGTCCCTCATTTCATATATTACTGACTACATTTATATTCAGTTGAACTTTTTTAGTGAACCATCTTTAATCCTTTCTCCTTTCTTTTGGGTATATTTTTAGATAATTTATTTGTGGTCTTATATTTAGTATCCTAAACTCATAACAATAGGGTTGGAATCAATACCATCTTTACTTCAATACGTATGCAAACTATGTTTTCATACCTGCCCTTTCTTTATGTTCTTATCATGAAATTTATCTTTATACATTGTATGTCTGAGAATAAAGATTTATAATATTTTTAAGTATTTGTATTTTAGTCATATAGGGAGGACTTACAAACTAAAAATACAATAATATTTGCATTTACATTAACCTATTTTTTTTGGAGATTTTTATTTCTTCATATGTTTTCAAGTTCCTGTATCCTTTCCTTCCAATCTGAAGGACTCATTTTATTGTTTTTTGTAGGAAAGATGTAGGGCTAACAAACTCCCTCAGCTTTCATTTACTTGGGAATGCTTTACTTTCTTCTTCAATTTTGAAGGGAAGTTTAGCCAAGTGTTGAATTCTTGATGGGCAGATTTATGTTTCTTTCAGCACTTGAAACATGTTGAGATTTTCTTTTTCTTTTTTTTTTTTTCACTTCACGAATAAATGAACTGAACTCGAATCCTTATCTCTAATCTGTTCTGGGGAAATACAGATTAATACAGTCCCAGATTAAAAATAAGTCTATAGTTGGTCAGGGGTGTTTTGAATAATTTTTATTCTTGGGCATTTTGAGTAGGCATATACAAACATTCTCAAAGTTTTAGGTTTCACTAACACAGGGCACTAGAATGAGAATTCAAAACAAGGGCAGAAAGAAGGGATTTTGCTCTTTTGTTATTTTTTTCCCCCTGCATGGGCAGGCACCGGAAATCGAACCCAGGTCTCCTGGCAGGGCAGGCGAGAATTCTGCCCCTGAGCCACCATTGCCTTGCCCCTTAGATTGCTTTTTGTTTGCTTTGGCATGTGCAGGTTCCAGGAATTGGACCCGGGTCTCCAGTTTGGCAGGCAAAAATTCTTGCTGCTGAGCCACTCTTGCATGGCCTGGTTTTTGGTCCTGTAAACCCTTAGGTTTTGCTACAGAAAAATGTCATTCCAGCTGGGACTTATTTCTTTCCCACAATATTCATCATTAGGATTATATAACTGCATTTCCTTCAAGTTTACTCTTGCACAGCTGTTGTGGATGAATATGAATATATCAATATTGATTAGATTATTGTTCCAAATATGTATATATCTCCCTTAGCTTATTTTATAGGAGAATTGAATTTCCCTTTTCAAATGAGAATGTTAGTGTACATGAAATGAGTAGAGACTTGCAATGTGTTTGTCTATTTCTGCTTGCCCTCCATTGCTTCTGCCATCACTATAAGAAACTATACCCCATGTGTGCTATTACTCTCTGAAAAAATGGAGCGGACCATGGCCATCCTCACTGACCCCTTACCTCAGTGTGACACAGTCATATCAACTGACCCATAAAGGTCTCTGAGCAAAAAATATATGCTTTATTTTTTTCCATAAAGATTTTATGATTTTGTGTTATGCAGAAATGACTTAATGACATGGAAATTGGTAGCTTGAAGTGAGATGTTGTGACAAAGCAAAACAAAATAGAACAAAACAAAAACCCTGAGATTTGTGGCCTTTGCTGTGGGCCAGTCAGCAGCTGGTGAGGAAACATGGAGGAAAGAAGGATTCTGGGAAGTGTAAATGAATATTTTACAACATGATTTTATGAACAGAAGTCCATTATTTTAATGAAGGCAAATGTACTAATCTTTTTCTTTATGGGTAGTATTTTATGTGTGCATGTTTGTGTGTGTAGACGTATATCTTGTTTAAAAATACCCTTTCCTATACTGAGGCATAATCTGAGGCACATTAGTTTGTAAAAGCTGTGCGTTTGTATATTTGTGTATTTGTTTCCTTTTGTCATTTTATCAACATATTCTAGTTGTTATACTATTTTGATACCTGATGTGGTAAGGATATCCAATGATGTCACCTGTATTATCTGAGAAGCATGACCTTTCTCCCACAGATCTGTAATATGTTATCTGTTCTATTGGACAACTTCTTGTAATTCATTCCTAGGTTTTTGTTACATTTCATACTACAAGTTCATTTTATTTTTTAAAATTTTCACTTTTATTATGTTGGCATATAGACATGCAATAATTTTTTTAGGTGTATTGTGCATTTAGCAGAATTGGAAAACTTTTATCTGAACAGTATTTTTATGTAAATATCATATACTATGAGAAATGATTTATGGTTTGTTTTTGTTTTGCTAAAAATATTCTTTATCTATTTGTGCTTTAGACATGCATATGTCAAACAACCATGTTGCTTAAAACATGCAGTACAATGATTGCTGAAAAAAGAAAATTTGCAATATTGTCATTATACTTTCAAAAAGGAATAATAATTACACCATGAAGTACGAAATTTCTATTTACGTGAATCACTTAAATCAAATTAGGAAATTTACTTCTAATTTTAATTTTCTAAGCTCTTTTTAACCAGGCACTGGTGTTGAATTCTACCAGGACTATTTCCTAAAAACATTTATATGATCACATGCCATCATTCTTTTAATCTAGTCATTGGAGGTATTACATTAATTGAGTGCTAATTATTATAGTCATGAACTGCTCTCTAAAGATTTAATGAACTATTACTCAGATGTTTCCTATATATGTCCTTTCTCTTGATCCAATCTCGTGTGAGGCAGCTATGTTTCTGTTAATCCTGGAGTGGAAACTTTGATTGGATTGTTTCCATGGAGATGTGACACTCTCACTTGTGGTTGTGACCTTTTGATTAGATTAGTTTATTAGAATCTTTAAAAGGGAAAACATTTTGGAGGAACCTTAGGTGCAGATGCAGACACCGGCATTTGGAGATGCAGGAATCCCAGGAGATGTCAGGAGCTGAGAGAGCTGGAAGAAGGTAGACAGCTGCTTCAGAGCCATAAGAGATGCAAACATTTGAAGATGCTTGGGATGCCATCAGAGAGAGCAGATGCCTGGACATGGATATTTGGAAATGCAGAGCCCAGCAGGCATTGCTGGCACGGTGAGCATCCTTGTTTTACTATTCTTTATTTTTCTAGTTCTTTTATAACCATTTGATTTCTTTTCATTGAGCTCATGACAAATCTATTTTACAAATGGCCATGCTACCCTTTTGGTAAAATATGCAGGATTTTGGTTCCATTATCTCAAATTAAACCACCATCATTCTCTAGGGCCCTAGTTTTATTGTACTTTTCTAACTTGGTGTGATACTGCAACCTTCTACTGTTTTCCTTCTTTCTCTTCAGAAGGCCTGTAGTATCCAAATCATATACTTTTTCTTCCCAGCAGCTCCACAAACACCTTGTGAAGTACTGAATATAGACTTTATGTTATGCAGCAGGTCCCTCCCCAAAGAGTTTACAGGAAAATTAGAAAAACTAAGAAAACATGTCCCTCAGTCAGAAGACCCATCTGTATGAGAACCATAAAAGAAACATGTAGATAGAAACAAGACTGTTCTGATATAAGAAAATCTTTTGTTGAGCCATCATTAGATACAAAGTGAGAAATTCCTGAGGAAATTGCAGCATAAGTAGTACCAGGGTCACCAGTTGCCAGCTCTGAATTTCCCTAAATATATAAATTTTATTCACTAGCTTTCTGGGCTTTCTTTTTCCCTATTTCCTACAGTTTCTGAGCTTTCTGAATGGGTTTATACAATTCCTTTTCAAATGTTCTGTCTTCTTGCAATGACAATTTTTTTCCCTTCTTCCTTTTCTCTTTACATAAATTGGTCAGGGTAGGGACTATTCCTGTTAGTAAAGAGTTTTTTTGTAACATTTTTGTATTGTAACATATAATAAACAAAAAAGCAATGCATTTTGAGGTACATTGTAACAAGTAGTTATAGAAGAAATTTCAGATTTTGATAGGTTACAGTTCCACAATTTCAGCTTTTTCCTTTTAGCTGCTCCAAGACACTGGAGACTAAAAGGAATATCATTATAATGACTCAACAGTCATACTCATTTGTTATATCTTATCTCCTCTGTTATAACTCCTCCTTCTCCTTTGATCCTTCCCCCAATCTTTAGGGGTATTTGGGCTATGCCAGTTCCAACTTTTTCATGTTGAATAGGGGTGTCTACAATATGGGATGGGGGATAGAACTACCTGATATTCTTGGAGAGGCTGGACCCTCTGGGTTTCACGACTTGAACTATCTGTGAGTTGTAGGTTTCTGGAAAGTAATTTTAGCATGTGAAACTTTTGTAGAAAGTCTATAGAAATGTCCAATCAAAGGCATCCAGGAAAAGATACCTTGGTTCAAGAAGGCTGATGAAGTTCAGGGTTTCTCTCTCAAGTGAGAAAGCACATGACAAACACAGTCAGGGCTTCTCTCTCAGCTGGAAGGGCACATGGCAAACATGGCCTCATCTGCTAGCTTTCTCTCCTGGCTTCCAGTTTCATGAAGCTCCCCAGGAGGTGTTTTCCTTCTTCATATCCAAAGGTTGCTGGCTCATGGACTCTGGTTCGTGGACTCTTTGCTTCATGCTGCTGCAGCATTCTCTGCTCTCTCTGAATCTCCCATCCTCCAAAATGTTTCCTCTTTTATAGGACTCCAGAAACTAATCAAGACCCACCCAAATGGGTGGAGACATGTCATTACCTAATCCAATTTAACAACCACTCTCAATTACATCACATCTCCAAGGAGAAAATCTAATTACAGTTTCAAACATAACAATGCTGAATAGGGATTAGAAGAAGCAGCCATCTTTACAAAATGGGACTAGGGTTAAAACTAGGATTAAAGCTTTTTTAGGTACATATGTCATTTCAAACCAGCACAGAGCCCTAGGTGTTCTTTAGTGTTAACAGGAATGGTTTTGATTGAGGGTTGGCAAACCATTATTAGCATTATCTAGCTCAAGCTTTCATAAGAGTAATCTCCAGAATAGCCTCTCAACTTTATTTGAACTGTCTTAGCCACTGATACCTTGTTTTGTTACATTGCTTTTCCCCCTTTTGTCCAGAAGACATTATTGATCCCACGGTACCAGGACCAGGCTCCTCCCTGGAAGTCATGCTCCTTGTTGCTGGGGAGGTTTTCACCCCTGGATGTCATGTCCCACATGGGAGATGGATCATTATTTTACTTGCAGAGTTGGGGTTAGAGAGAGTCCAGCAAGGACACATAAGTGTTAGATGATAATCCTTCTCAGGCTTGTGAACCAGTTAACATGGCTAACAGGCAGAACCTTTAATACACTGATTTACTTTCCCAACATCATCATCTGCTAGCAGTCTGAGCTTTAATGATTGAAATTTGATCTAATAAATCTGATCTGGATAAGCTTCCTTTGTCTCCATGGACATCATTCAACAGTCAGAATTTAATTTTTTTAATTAAAGTAAGTTTAATATCTGGACAGAAATACACCTTCTAGCTATCTTGCTGGGACCCTGTTCATATGAACATCAATTACAGACTTTTGTGGAAATATGACCCAAAGCCTTAGAACCTCTAAGCAACAAAAGAGGCTTCCTGGAGTAACTTTTAGGCAGAATTATTGCTGGGCTTAGCATCTTTCATGCAGAATTTATCTTCATAGGAGCAAGCCTCAAGATCAAGGGCTAAGCCTATTGGCTAGGGAGTCCATAATATTTGAGATATATCAATATCAGAGGTTTCCTTGGTGGTAAAGTTTAATAGTTCCATAATTTAATAAAAAGTGTTAAAGGAATGAATTTTAATTTCTTCTTTTCCTTTTTGTTTTTCTACAGATTATCCCCAAATTGAGTAGCTGCTGAAAATATTTGAAAATATTTGCAGACTATTTGAAAATAGTCTATCCTTGCCACCCTACTACCATTTCCCTAACTTGAGTGAATAGTCAGCAAAAAAAAGCCAAGAGCAATGTCGCTAAGTCTAGAGCATGATTTTGATTCACTTCCATGCCAGTGAATTTTGAAAAAACTTCAAGAAACCACCGATTGAAATCAATGGTGACTGACTGGGCTTCTGGGTTCCCTGCAGCAACTTCTCTTTGCTAACCTTTAGAGGAAAAGCTTCAAGGATGGCTGTCAGCAACCCCTATCAATGGACCTCTAATACTCTTAGCTCTTTAATTATTTGGAGTGGCAGAAAGTCAACTTTTTTCTGAATGAGTCATCCTCTGGTCCCTGACAAACTTTCTCCATTAAATAAGCAAAGTCTGCTAATTATAGAGTTCCCCACAGCAGCCTGTTCACAACCACATATGTGAATCTATAAACAGAAAACATGCTGCTGAGTACTTCTGCAGACTTCTGTGGGTCTTCTTGGGACACAGGAAAAGAAGATTTTAGATAGTGGTTTCAGTTGGTGAAAAAAAAGCACATGAATTCTTATTGTGCCATTTGCCCACTGAGGGGTCTGGGTATCTTTTCAATGGCATCACTTTTCTGGCTACCAAAATTAGAAGTGGAATCTGTGTTAAGACAGGAAGTCTATAAATAAGGGAAACTGCTCACCTAAAAGTTATCACTTCCCTCTTACTAGAAATCAGCTTGATGCAAGGAGGAATACAGAGAGTCAGGAAAACAGAGGGAGCATGGACAGTAAGGATATTAGGAGGGTTATAGGAAAGTCAAAGTGCTTTAATTCTTGCATTTCCTTTTCCATTTTTATCAATCTTTCCTTCTGGCTTTCCAAATCATTTTTAACTGTATTTTAAAATGATATTCAGTCCATAAACACTAGTTATTCATTTGCTTGGGATGAGGGTTAAGAACTCCAGCAAGTATGCTAATATCCAAATCAAAAGCACTGCCCTCAGGTAATGACAAAACTGAATTCTCATACACCCCTTCAAAATATAATAGACAACATTTCTGACTTCCCATATTTTCCAACCATAAGGTGATCCTGATGGGATATTAGAGCCAGTATTCCACATTCTCATTCAATAGATAACCGTGAATGTGGAGAAGTAGTATTCAAATGAGCAGACAGCCAGAACAGAGATATTTTATAACTCAGTTTCTCTTAACTGACTATTGTATGGCCACCGAACATGGTTCACTCAATTCAGGAACTGATGGATAATCCCTTTCTTGTCACCAAATTGTTGGGGAAAAAATGAAAAGTAAAATCTCTTCCCAACACAGAAAACCTTTCCATGAAGGTAGAAGAGAATGAAAAACAAAGTTATTACTGAAGAAGCATTAAACCAGAATATTATGTATCACAAAGAGATTATATAGATTGAAAAAGAACTAAATCTTTATTATTTTTAAATTTGTATTTGCCCTTACAGTGTGCACTTTGTTACATCTGCTTTCATTTGCTCAACTTTTCACTTTAAAAAATATGTTAAATTTCTTGGGTATAACCATAATTTGTTCTCTTTTTTTGCTGAAACATTTTTCAGCCAATAAATATACCCTACTATGCTTGTCCATAGTGTGAATTGTCCTTTGCATGGCTTCCTCCTTTTATTTCTCACACTGACACTACCATTAATATTCTTGCACAGGCATCTGCTGCATTGCATGCAGGCAGTCATTCTGTGGGGTACGTCTTCTGTCTGGTAGTTCTGCATCCCAGGGCATGTGTTCCTTCATTTTTACTAGGTATCAACAAATAATGCTCCAAGGTAGTTACGTTTATTTATATCCCATCTTCCTTGTCTTAAAATTTCCTTTCTTGTTAGTTTTTGCCAATATTTAATATATACATGTAGATATTTTAATTTTTGCACAGCTAGTAGGTGAGTAGTGGTATCTCATTTTGGCTATAATCTGTGGTAAATTGAATATGGTATCCAGGCAAAAGCATGTTCTCAATCTTATTTCCTGTGGGTGTGGGTCCATTCATAAGTAGGACTTTCAAAAATGGTATTTTTAACTCAACTGTAACCAATTGGAACAGAGTGGGCTTTAATGTGTTTTGCTGGAGCCCTTATAAAAAGAACCCAGGGTTCACCAAAGACAGAAATGAAAACACATCACCAGATGATGGGAAGCAGAGGTACAAGCCACCTCCAAGTATTGCTGTCACTCAGCACTGGGATGACAGATTACAGGAGAAAGTAAGACTTCTCACATCTTGATTTGGGACTTCTAACCTCTAAATCATAAACCAATGAATTCCTATTGTTAAGAAAACACAGTTTGTGGTATATGTAATAGTAGCTCTGGCAAAATAAGTCATAATTTAAATCATCTTATTATTTATTTGCTTGAATTCCTTTTCTACAATCATTTGTCCTTTGGATTTGGTTTTCTCTTTGAATTGTTGCTTTACATTTATTATACAGTTTTCTTTTGAGGTACATTTTTTTACTGATTTGCAATATTTCCTTATATATTTTGAGCATAGGTACTTTGTTGAATTCATATATTATGAGTTTTTCCTCCTAGATTGTGGCCTGTATGTTCACGATCACTAATTTTCTATGAGGTACAATTTATCAATTTGTTCCCATTATATATATTAGGTACTTTTAGCCTCCTATTAAATAAATATTTTCTCCAACATCCTGAAGATATTCATGTATTTTATGTGCTAAATTGTCTCAAATTCCAGACATTATTCTGTACTTCATACTGTATTTTCTCTTATTTTGTGTTCTAGATTTCATGTTGTTTTACCATTGTTTTGCACAGATGTATAGTATTTACCCCTCTACAGTGCCACATTTTTCATAAAATAACTGTCCCTAGTGTATGGGTCTATTTATCAACCATATGGTTCCAATATCCTATCTATCTATAACTGGAAGCACCCATAATTTAAAAGATTTGATACCTAACAAAGCAATCCTGCAAATTTGTTCTTTTCTTATGGGATGATGAAAATATTTGGGCCTTTACCTTTCCAGACAAATTTTATAACCATCCTTTTTGGATTTAGGGTAGTATTACAGTAGAACTATAGTACCATTTGGAAATAAATGGGACCTTTTCATCATTCAGGCTTCCAAATGATGAGCATTCCATATGTTTCCATTTATTTAGACTAACTTTTAATTTCTGTAATACAAGTTTATCATTTTCCATAATTTTTTCAAGGATCTCTTGCATTTAATAAAGTAATCCTGAGGCAACTGATATTTTTCAGTCTATTTTTTCATGGCATTTGAAAAATGTGGTTAGTTTTTAGAAAACAAATCTATTTTTATATTATCTTTGCTTCTGGCTACAGTACCAAGGTATCATATTAATTTTGTAATTTATTTTAGATAATTTTGGATCTTCCACCCTTCTATCATATATATGTATATATTCTTAGTTTGTTTATACAACTTTATTCCCTTCTATTGTTTTTCTTGCCTATAGAGACTCCAGAATCATATTGTTTAAAAATGTGAAAGGTAAGGAAAATTTTCTTCCTGTTTTTACAAGGAAAACATTCATATTTCATATTCTTAAATGTTGCTTACTGTAGGTTTCATTTTTCTTTTGCAAATTAGTGAAGTTCTCTGTTTTGATGTTTTCTTTTTGATGAGAGGATGAACAATTTATTCAATGTACCTTTTTCTTTATTTTATGACAATGTGATTAAAATCTTTTAATATTTTAATATGGCAACTTACATTCTTAAAAAATTTTCTAGTGCTGAACCAGAGATTTTTCAGAGAAAACCTGTTGAAATAAATTATTATTTTATTGTTGATTACTTCAATGTTTCAATACTTTATTTAGGATTTTAAAATATATGCTGATGGATGGTATTGTTCTATAACTTTATCTTTTTGTACTGTCTTTGTTAGTTTTGGGCATCAAAATTATGCTGACCTCTTAAAATAATTTGGGAGATGTATCATATTTAATTCAATGAAAACATCCCCTGAAGATTAAAGTTCACTGGTGAATAGATGAGTTTTGAATTGCGTACAAAAGCTTTCACTTGTGGATTCACTTTCTTTAATGGTTTTCAGACAATTTATCTCAATTTCTCCTTCAATCAGTGTTTTTATTTTCATTTAAAGTTATTTGTCATTCTTAATCTATCAAGGTTAATGAAGCACATTTTTCATAATTCTCTCTACAGTTGGTCATATCTATAGATGATGTTGTTTGTGGGAAATATTAGTTATTTTTGCTTTCTCTCTCTTTTCTTCCTTGAGTAGTCTTATGAGAATTTGTTCACAGTTTTCAGTTTTCTCAAAGAATATATTTTTGGATTATTGATCTCTATTTTATGTCTGCTACTTTTTTCTGCAAATCACTTTTGTTTTCTTATTTAATTTACATATTTTCTCTAGCTGATTCTTACTGAAAATGCCCATGCATATGTGTCTGGTGGATATTTTCCTTGGTATAAGTGTATGGTCAGTCCATGCACAGGGAAGTTCAAAATCACCTCCAAGGTAATTAATACCTCCAAGTATGGGTCTCAACCAAAGATAGAAGGCAAATGGTGGATGAAAACCTCAGCTTCCTTACTCCTTTAGGTAGGACAGCTCTGGGTTAAGTTCTACATAGTTTTTTAGAAATCCCAATTAACATTGAGTTCCAGTTGTCTGCAAAAATAATCTGTTCATTGATGTACCCTCTATTGTCTGTCTTCCTGTCCCTTTTGCTTTATAATACTTACCTACATGTGCTTCTTAGGATCATCTTTCAAATAAATTCTTTGCATGCAAACCCATGTTTTGAGGTCTTCTCCTAGGTAAACAACCTTGGAAAAACTGGACAATATTATTGCAGCATATATAAGTGATAAGTGTAATTAGTATTACATAGAAAGAGCTCCTACTATCTATAAACATAGAAACAGCCCAAGAGATTAGAGCAAGCAATCAAATAAACACAACATTAAAAAGATATTGATAGAACTAAGAATTGACAATAAAATGACTTATCCAACCCTTTTTTTAAATGGTTGTGCAAGAGTATATTGTTGATCAAATAAAATTGAAAACTCTTTGGCAGTATGAAGCCATAATTTCACTCTTTGGCATAAACCCAATAAAAGCAAAACCATATTTGAAACCAATGATAGAGACATGAATACTTATGACACTATCATTTCTAATTGCTGTAAACTAAAATCAACTGGTATGTGTCTATCATAGAGCAGACCAATAAATTTTAGTTGTATTTATTCAATTGAACACTGTATAGAATGAAAAATAATAAAATCCTGATATTCAGAAATATATTAAGGATGTCTGCAGCCATGACATTAAACAAGAAAAGGCAAACAACAAAGTGCATGCATTGACATAATGTTCAAAAAGAAGTAAAATTACTCTATAGTAATGTAAGTCAGAATAGCTGTTTCTTTCTAAGAGTGCTGAATATCATGGGCACAAAGGAGGCTTCTGGGAAATATGTTGTTAATCATCTATGTCTGCAGCTTCTTGATAAACTTAACTTTGCTAACTTTAAATAATTCATGGATTTGTACACTTAGAAATTGTGCACTTTATTGTATTTGTATTTGTTATACTCCTATTAAAAAACATTAGAAAATAATTTGGAAAAATATGTAAATTTGACCACTGTTGCAATTGTGCTTTCTGAGTGTAGATGTGAGAGAGTTTAGCATGCAGAGTCTATTTGGGATGAAATCTATGAGCATGAGAGGAAACAGAAGGCAGCAGTTTGAGGCAGAGGGATAATTCAAACTGTGAAACATATACCAATCCATGACATACCACATGGGAATCTCTGCTACATAAATGACCCATCAGTGTTGTCCCCCTGGGACAAGGCCATTATACTGTTACCTTAATTGGTCACCTTGTTTGGTAGCTTTCCAGATCTGAGGCCACCTGTGAAGGAGATGACAGTTGGGAGAATATATCCTTCTATGAAGTGGGACCTGTAGATTACAACTTTGTCTACCATAGCAAGGTGTTGGGAATCAACCAATTTCATATATTGCAGATGAGAGTGAATATTTGGTAAATTACCACTCCTTAATTACTTAGAGAGTAATTTGGTAGTAGACATCTAAATAAAACATACTTTGTGACCCAGTAATTCTGCTTTTGAGAATTAATTTTACAGACATTTCTATGGATGAATGTAAAGTATTCTGCATTTGGATATTTTTAAGTATTTTTTGTAACAGCAAAAGATGGCATACTTCTAATTGTCCGTTCATATATGTCTGGCTAATAAATTATAGCACATTGAAACAATCATAGCATGCAACCTATAAAAAATGTTAGGTCATTTTACTTAACTGGAAGAGTCTCCAAAATACAGTGCTTCTGAAAAGTTGAGTAAGAACCACTTAGTATCGGGCCATGGTGGCTCAGCAGGTAAAAATGCTTGCCTGCCATGCCAGAGGACATGGGTTCGATCCCCGGTGCCTGCCCATGTAAAAAAAAACAGAACCACTTAGTATTAATAATTTGTAATTGGAAACCATTTACATAAACAATGCATATGTGTATCTCCGTGTGTTTAAGCAGGTACATGTTTTATTACTTTTTGAATGTTTAAAAAATACAGTTGGCAGTGGCTACTTTAGGTAGAAAAAAATTCTAGGGTGAGGGAAAGTAGAATGTGGGGATTTTTTCCCCTTATCTTTTGATCATATTAGGTAAATGTATTATCTAATCAAAGATTTCACATCTAATTAATTATAACTGGTTTTAATGAAGAAATCAATGACTAAAAAAATGTTAGCTGGCCTCCAAATTTTATGATCACCAAGATTTCTGTGTCTCTTTCTATCATAGAATGTAGATTGATATTTACTCATATTTACAAATACACAAATCTATGGGTATAATATTATATTTAAATTTTAGATATTTAAGCATTTAATATATGTAGTACATGTTACATATATATTACATGTCCATATATAATTCATGCATATATGTATTTGCATATGTGCCCATGTATGAATGTATATGCTTTAATAATAGATGCATAGTAAACTGCAAAAAAAACCCAATCAATATTGGATTGTAGAAGATGAACTGAAATATCATTGTTATTCATTTAATCACATCCCTCACAAAGATTTATTAAAATCCTACTGCCCAGTCCTTTGGTTGTAAGCCCACTGTAAATAAGGTCTTTGAAGATGTTATTAGTTAAGGTGAAGCCAAACTAACCAGGGTGGGCCTTTATGCAATATGATCAGCAGGGAAAATTTGGAAAAAGGGGGAGGACACAGAAGGAAACATATGGCCATGTGACAGAGGAAGATATTGAACTATGAATGGCCAAGAAGCCATATCCAGAATGCTAAAGACTGCAGAGAAATCATGATACTGCTAATGCCTTGATTTCAGACTTCTAGCCTAAAATATGGGGAGAAAATAAATTCTTGTTGTTTAAACCAACAAGTTTGTGGTATTTGTTATAGCAACCTTGTCAAACTAAGACAATCATAAAACTCCAACCCCATTTTTCAATTCCGTAATTTTATAAGAAAATGTATTGCCTTCTTTGAAGCATAATGGGGTATATCACTTTTACTTCAATAACTATATTATTCATTGTTAGAAATTTTGTTTTACACTTATAGTCAACATTCATGAAATTATGAACATTCAATCTCTTTTTAGGTTTTAGTTATAGCTGGTATTTCTCACCAATAGTTCACTTACACTTCCAGAAAACTTTTATTGTGCTTTATTGCATGGGAAGTTATGGAGAGTTATAGGTATCACACAGAGAATTAAAGGTATGGTAAATTCTCACAATAATTTCCATAGTGTTAATATTCAGAATGATATTTCCCTTTGGAAATCACATTCTATGCAAAAGCAGATATTAGAATTTCATGCTAATGTCATTTTATTTCAAAAAACAAGTGAGATAATGTGAACAAAATTTCTTCATAAATTACACTTTTGACTTGAGAATTGCCTATGATATAGATTTTGATCTATTCGTTTCCCCAATTTTTTAAATATATACCTTGGCACTGATCCAGATGTTAGCAGGCAGAGAGAATATAATAGAGTGGGGAGTAGAAAGTGCAGCAAAGAGATACTTAAGTAAAGTAATCATATTGAAACATAGAAAATTATTATGATTGAAGTATGTCCTTAGTTTGCTATATTTCTGAAATATCTCCTTGCAAGGGGAGAATGGTATATCAATCACTGCAAATCCACATAGTGGCTTTGTGACCTGATAAAATAGATTCTCTATGCCTTGTTTACTTGATTTGTGAAATGGGTGAATTATTAAGAAATATTATGTGGGTTTTCATGCAAATTAAATGAGTTACTATTTATTTAACAAGTAAGACTTCAAGAACATTAAATACCCCACACACCCACAGCCACATACACTAAGAAGCAACCTGGCAAATGTGTAGTAAACTGAGGACAAAAGAAGATATTGAGAAATTACTTATACATTTACATCTTTCAGGTCAGAAATGGTAGTACCTCGGCTGTGGTGGTGGAGGTGGCTAGATTAAATGAGTCTATTTAGGGTGAATATTGACCCTTTTAAAGTAAATATTTTAATTGGAGATAACTTTAGATGCATGTATTTGTTTGCTAATGCTGCTGGAAAGCAGTATACCAGAAATGGAATGGCTATTACATTCCATGTTTATGGTTCTAAGGTTAGACAAATTTCTAAACTAAGGCGTCGAGGGAAAGATAATTTGAATCAAGAAAGGCCAGTGTCTGTCACAGAGAAGGCACATAGCTGGTATCTGCTGGCCCTTATTCCCAGTTCTGTTGCTACCAGCTTCTGATACCAGTGGTTTCCTCTCTAAGCACCTGTGAGCCTTCATTCAGTTCCTCTGGGACACTACTTCAGCTTCTGGCTTGCTTAGCCTCTAATGGGAAGACACATTGTAATGTCTGCTATGCTCTGCCCATGTCCAGACACCTGCTCTCTCTGTCAGCACTCCAAGTATCTCTAAACATGTTTCCATTCACTCTGAAGCAACTTCTCCAAGAGTCTGCATCTGAGTTTTCTCCAAAATGTTTTCCTTTAAAAGGACTCTAGTAAACTAAGCAAGACCCAACTTGAATGGGTGCAGTCACATCTCCATCTAATCAAAGGTGATGCCCACAGTTGTGCATGCAACATCTCCATGGAGATAATCTGATAAAAAATTCCCATCCTACAATGTTGAATCAGAAATGGCTCCTCCCACAAGGTTGCATCAGGATTAAAACATGGTTTTTCTGGGGTATGTAATACTTTCAAACTGGCACTGTATACAAACAATTTTAAAAATAATGCATTGATTTCCTGTATACCTTCACCCAGTTAGCCACACAATTAGCGTCTTGTATCATTAGTCATCAAAACTTGCAAAGAAACTGTGGTATGTTCCTATTACTAGTTACCAGACTTTATTAGGATTCCACTAATTCCAACAATTTTTTCAGTAATGCATTTTCTGTTCCAGAATGCAGCACATTATATTTGCTTGCCATTTCTCCCCATCTCCTCTGGGTTGTGACATTTCTCACTCTCTTTGTTTTCCATGATATTTTATAATCTTGAGGAATATCAGCTAGATATCTGGCAGAATGTTTCCAAATCTGAATTTATTGATAATTTTCTGAGATTAAACCAAGACTATGAGTTTTGGGGAAGAACATCAAAGAATGAAGTGCCATTCTCCTCACATCATACCAGCATGTAAGTAATACAAGATATCCATATGACTTCACTGGTGATGTCATAATCATTGCTGGATTAGTGTTTTCCACATTTCTCCAGTATGATTTTGAATGTAGAATTTGAAGTATAATTGAGTTAACAATGACAATTTTTGTATTGTTCTTTAATTACTCTTCTCTTCAAACTCTGTAGTATATTTTTTTCTTAAGTGGACATGCATTATTTCAATAATTTCATTTCTAAAGAAGCTAGTAGAATAAATTTGGTGATATGCCAATCCCAATGGGTTAGAAGAAAATATATCTATTACAATGACACTAGAGAATGTTTCAACAACTTACTTCTTGATTTGTGTCCCACCAAGTACTACTCTGGTGATAGTTCTCCAAGGTCTAAAACACCATGGCTATTTAGGAAAATATTAGTGCCAGAGACTGGAAGAATTTAAACTGTGTATTCAGCTTTAAATTATTTCTTTGTACTTCATGAAATTTCCCATGCCATGGAAAAAATGTCATTTTGTTAGTTCACTTGTTGAAATATACTATTATTTCTATTATTAACATAGAGACCATTACTGCCTTATAAAATAGTTCAATTTCTGAAAGGAAAAATGTAGTTCATTAATAAAAAATTATTAGTAAATTATCAATCAAGAGAATCTGGTTTCAGGTCAGGTCAGTTCAGTTCAGGTAGAAAACATGGATCTTCAGTTCTATAGATTAATCAGGAAATGAAATATCACTTTTTATGTTTGGATACATTTTCATCCTCACTAGTACACATGAAATGTTCATGAGAATGAAATTTTGCAGTAAAAGACTGGCAGCAGTGGCACTATTAAGGGACAGCAGAGAAATAACACAGAAAATTTATAAGATGCTTGTTAACTTTAAATCCCCTGATTTAATTTCAATTTGCATACAGGCCTAATCTTAAGTCATGGATTTTCATTAAATTCATTTGAAATTGTTACCATTAAATAATAGTGTTTTTTTTTCCTCTGTGTCCTTTTACTATTGACCTAATTTGAGTATTTAGTTGCAATAGTAGCGGTAGCAATTGCCTAATCTGCTAGGTGATGGCCTAATAAAAGTTTACCATTTATTCAATAGTTGAAGGGTAACTCACTGATAAAACAGTGTGAACAATCATGAACTTTTAAAATGTTCCCACCTATCCTGCTTTCGACTGGAAGTAGTAGGTTCCAAAAGGGTGCCCAGTGTGGAGTTCAGGGAACTCTCAAGCCCTGGAATTCTGGAACAAGGCCATGCAGTCTACAGTAGAGAATAGGTGACCTCTAATAGACTTTTTCTGAGGTAGTGCATGTAGAAATTCTGGCAAGACTTAGATTGTCAAGAGTACAGGGAAAGCATAAATGGATCTAACTGGATGGTATTTGTGTGCAGAGGAACAAATGGGGTGGTCAACACACAATTTTACAGAGTTAAACATGCTTCAAAAAAGCATTTGTGATTTTCAAGAAGATATGGATGACAAGAGAGTTTGTGATTCAATCGTATTAATATAAATTTGAAACACTGGCTTCCCATATTACAAGAAAACAAAAATTAATTTTAATTAAAAGAATCAATGTTTTCCAAGGACAATGATGATTATTTTAGGTCAAATAAAAAAAGAGTGTGCATTCTCAATACTACCTAACTGTAATGTAATTATGTTAAAATACTGAATGATGCTGCATGTGAGAATGATAAGGGAGGAGGGCTGGGGACATAAATGAAATCAGAATGATTTGATCAGTGACTGGAAAAATATTTGAAAGCCCCCTTCAGGGAATGGTGAGAACGGGGAGAAATTCAACTTCCCCAAGTTGAATTCTTGATATTCTCACAAGCAGTGTGGACAACCAAAGCTATAAGCTGAGCCCCCAGTCTTGGGGCTTGTTCATATGAAACTTAACCCCACAAAGGATAGGTCAAGTCTACTTAAAATTTAGGCCTAAGAGCCACCCCCAGGAG
>PVIY010047050.1:0-18089 GCA_004026745.1 Myrmecophaga tridactyla
ACCCAAACGGGTGGAGACATGTCGTCACCTAATCCAATTTAACAACCACTCTTGACTAAATCACATCACCCAGGCAGATGATCTCATTACAGTTTCAAATATACAGTATTGAATAGAGAGTATTCTGCCTTTATGAAATGGGATTTGTATTAAAACATGGCTTTTCTTAGGGGGCATACTTCCTTTCAAACCAGCACAACAACTTAACTAGTTTCTGCTTATATACTGCAGGGTTTATGTGACTAAAAGCATGCATACATTTCGTGATAAAACAGAGTGCCTACTTTTCAGTATATTACTCCCTACATACAAGAGACAGCTAACAAGACCTTGGGGTTTAAGAAAAAACAAACATTCTCTCGTCCTCAGACTGTCCTCCAATTAAGCAGATAAAAGTCTCCACAGTTTACTGCCGACTCTACTCTGAAGCCAGTTGCTCCCAATAAATTCCGCAGGTTTTCCATTAACCCTGACTCCTATATTTCGCCCTTTTCATTTTATAAGCCAAGTTGACTGTGCCTGTCTTAGGTTGCCCTTAAGTGCTGAAGAAAGGGTCTTACCCATCATTGGCTACCAGTCAAGCTTTCTGACTTCGGTTCGGGAGGGAGCCAAGGGCTTTCGCCAGAATCACAGTGTTAGTGTGGCTCTGCTTAGTGGCGTGGCTTGCTACTTTGAACATTTGTTGTTTGACACAGCTGAGGAGGAAGGGAAAGAGTATAAACAGCCCCAAACCTAAGCCTATAGTAGTCAAAAAATGATGTGATTTCCACCAGTAAATAAGATTAAGATTTTTTAGCTCTTGGGTAAGTGATTGTATAACATCATCTCCATCAGTTATATGTAAATTACTCTAAGATATTTCTAATACCTGCTTTTGTAATTTTAAAATATTTAGACTTAAACTATCTGAATGCCTCAAGAGATGCCTGCTTACCTTTTCCCATTCTATTTCAGAATGATTATATCTTAAAGGGGTAATACAAAAATTGCTCTCATTCCAGTCACATTTTAAACTTTGTAAAAGATGTAAATTATGCATTTGATTGCCAATATGAACTAATGTTGTCTTTATATCATTTAGTCTATTATTAATTTGCTCATCAATATAAGGTAGACTATGCCACAGTTCGCTGGCATTTTTATGTCATTTTCTAACCTAATGTTGCATCTGTATAGTTTGATGCAATGCAATTCCAGCGACCGCAGCCGCAGTAATAATTCCAATGATTCCGATAAAGCTGCAATACTGAGTCCAATTAGACTCTTAGTCCTTTTCAGGTATTCTTTTGTCAATTGGATCAGAATTTGTGTTTCTGTAGAGGATTGCCAAGATCTTGACATCTGCACCGGCAGCCATATAACTCTTCTTCTCCTTGCTGCTATAATCGTCTCATTTTCTGGCAACATAAATGCTTGGAGACAAGTGAATAGAGAACAATTCTCACAATTAAAAGTTTGTTTTCTTATATGCATATGACATTTAACAAATACTACATAGATTTCTAGTACATATCTGCATATAGTGTTTATGGCTGTTATTCAAAGAGAAGTTATAGTTACTAGAATTTGCTATAAAAATTGGTCCCAGTCCTAGGAAAATTTTCCATACTTTTCTCTGGCTAATGTTATATTTATCAGCCTATGGATTTCTGCTGGCTTGAAAGGAAGTATGCCCCCTAAGAAAAGCCATGTTTAAATATAAATCCCATTTCATAAAGGTATAATAATCTCTATTCAATACTGTATGTTTGAAACTGTAATGAGATCATCTGCCTGGTTGATGTGATTTAGTCAAGAGTGGTTGTTAAGCTGGATTAGGTGACGACATGTGTCCACTCATTTAAGTGGGTCTTGATTAGTTTCTGAAGTCCTATAAAAGAGGAAACATTTTGGAGAGAGAGACCTCAGAGAGGGCAGAGAATGCTGCAGCACCACAAAGTAGAGAGTCTACCAGCCAGTGACCTTTGGAGATGAAGAAGGAAGACGCCTCCTGGGGAGCTTCATGAAACCGGAAGCCAGGAGAGAAAGCTAGCAGATGACGTTGTATTCGCCATGTGCCCTTCCAGCCAAGAGAGAAGCCCTGACTGTGTTTGCCATGCACCTTCTCATTTGAGAGAGAAACCCTGTACTACATCGGCCTTCTTGAACCAAGGTATCTTTCCCTGGATGCCTTTGATTGGACATTTCTATAGACTTGTTATAATTGGGACATTTCCTCAGCCTTAGAATTGTAAACTTGCAACTCATTAAATTCTCTTTTTTAAAAAGCCATTCCATTTCTGGTATATTGCATTCCAGCAGCTAGCAAACTAGAACAGGATTTGACACAATTCATCCTTTATGTATTAAACTCTGATTTAGCTTGCCTGTCCATATAGTCTCAGTTATCTTCGAGTTAGAGATGGGAAGCCCCACAAGGGCTGCATTTCTTACAATTCCGTAGGAATCATTAAATATGCTAACTGCTCAATCCATATGACGTAACTGCCATCCATTCCAACTTTCTCTCCCATCTAATGGGTATTATTTGATTCCATAGAGTTAAAAGAAGGATAAACATGCAGGTAATTATGAGAATCATTCTGAATCTTAAAGCATGTAGTTCGATTACTTATTGTCATGCATGGCAATTCATTACCTATGCATATGGGTCTTTCTAAAAATGGAAGAGTTAAATTTGACACCACTTTTCCTTCTTCCTTAAGTAGTTTTGGAAGCTTTGCATCTACTGGACCTGGGAATCCTAAACTAGTATTCAGATATATTGGTAAGGTTGGATCTGCCCATGTTAGGGTCCTCAGCAGAGGTGGGTTAGGAATATAAACCCAATAAGTATAAATATGTCCCTGTCCTTCAGCAATTAAAGTTATATGTCTTATAATGTACATTACCCATTCAACATGTCTGGGTTTTATTCTTTTCGAGGGAATCCAAACTGAGTTTCTGTCATCTGTAAAGATAAGAGCAAATCCCTTACCCCACACCTTTATCATGCCTGGTTTCCATAGATCATCCTTAACATTTTCCCAATAGATCAGCTGTAGTTGCAGTTCTGTTTGAGTCATATCACTTTTCTTTTCCAAATTACTAAAATGTTGTTCTGCAGGAGTCTGTGATGAATTATCATAAACGTTTAAAAAATTATAAACAGTGTTTTTGCTAATTGATCTTTAGGTGTACTTATTTTTACAACATCATCCTCCTGATCATCATCTTCCCCTTTTTGTTTCATGAGCATAGACTTTAGTGTCCAGTTTGCTCATTCAATAATTCCTTGCTCAGAGGGATTATGTGGAATTCCTGTGATACGAGTGTTAGGAAAAGTAGTACAAAATTTATAAAATTGCTTTCCTGTATAAAAGCAAGATGATTGTCCATTTTAATAGATTGAGGGCATCTGATAACAGCAAAAGCATTAAGTAAATGTGATCAAACATGACAGAAATGTTCTCCAGATTGTGTGGTAGCCCATACAAAATTAGAAAAGGTGTTTATGATAACATGTATATATTGCATTTTATGAAAATGTGAAATATGAGTAACATCCATTTGTCACAATTCATTTGCTTTTTGACCTCAAGGATTAACACCTGATGCAAATGGACGTGCATTTAAAGGTCCATATGTTGGGCAAGTCCTAACAAAGTCCTGAGCTTTCTGTTTAGATAAAGACAGAAATTTCTTTCGCAGCCTTTTGCTATTAATATGAGCCAATTTGTGAAATGTTGTGACATCTTGAATTACCCCCACAAGAGTACCTGGTTGCTGATTTTGTAATGACAAAGAACCTAGAAGATTGATATGAGCTCTTATATGCATGATAAAAAGGGGTTCATTCGACTCCTGACTAATGTTTGTAAATGTAAAAACATTCAGGATGATTCATTTCCGTCAAATAAAGAAACGGTCTCAATGTGAGTAACTGTTTGGCAGACATACTCAAAATCAGAAACAATATTAAGAGATTGTGGGAAATGTTTTAATATTTGAATTACAGCTGCTAATTCAGTGCGCTGGGCTGAGGTATAAGGTGTTTTTTAACTTTTATTTTCCCCTTGGGTGACATAGGCAGCCTGCCCATTATTACTACCATCAGTAAAGATGGTAATGGCTCTTTCCAACGGGGAAGACCTAACTATTTTAGGCAAAATCCAGTGTGTTCTTTTTAGAAATAAAAGTTTATTTATTTATTTAAAAAAATTAATGACAAATGAACAAAAACATTCCTAACATATAATCATTCCATTTTATATATATAATCAGTAATTTACAATATCATTACATTGTTGCATATTCATCATTATGATTAAGAAATTGTAAAAGTTTTGACATAGGCGAATGATTATAAATTTGTCCTTTAAAATTACTTAATGCTGTTTGCCAAGAGGTATTGAAGATAAATAGACTTTTGAACCTCTTCCTTTGAGAAATTACCAACTATGAGATTAGGATCATTTTCTCTTACTTAATAATATCTTTGGCGACATTTGGCTATTAAGGCTGAAACCAATAACAATGGCCCTTTCAGTCAGAACTACAATCCTGAACTGCATACCCCTTAAGGGGACCAATCTGTCACAATTTCATAGGAGCCATTAATGAGTACTGACTTTTGTTTGGTATGACATTGTTCTTATTGAATATTTTCTGACTCAGGTGTATATGAATTTTTATAGAAAGACAGCTCATTAAGAACAAGCTCAGAAATTAATTTTTCTTTATCTTGCTCTGCTTAAGGTATGGTAAAGAAGCAATTTTTAAAATCTATTATAATAATAGAACAGTTTTAAGGAATTATAACTGGTGTGGGTAAGCCAGCTTGTAATGACTCCATAGGTTGAATTACAGCATTAATTTTTATCAAATCAGTTAACAGTCTCCATTTTCTTGATTTCTATTTTATAATAAATACTGGAGAATTTCAAGGACTATGAAATTCTTCTAAATGTACTGCTTTAAACTTTCTTGAACAAACTGAGTTAGAGCCTCTAACTTTTCTATAGATAAGGGCCACTGCTCAACCCCCATAGGCTCCTTTGTAATATTTGCAGTGGATGTCCCTGGAGCATCTCCTCACTTAATGCTTTAAGAGGTTCCCTATCAGATTCCTTTTGGGGCACCAATTGTCAAGTCCAGCTCAAGCAACTGCCCAAACAATGTTAGAATGAGCAGTGGGAGATTGAGAAAAGCACAACTCAGAGTTTAAGAGAAAATGAGGGCTAGGTGGTTCATTGCTTGACTGAACACAATGACCAAATAGAAACAGGAATATCTTCCCCATTTTGTTATGTTCACTGCAAAGCCTTCATAACCAATTTCCATCACTTATTGTTATTTGAAAATAGCCAGAAAATCGGTTTCAAATCTAAGTGAAATAAAACCCCTTTTTTGCGTTCCTGTTATTGTTTGTTTCACAAACAACATGGTGGTTAAAAACTCACTTAGGACTATTTGAAAATACCCAAAAAGTCAGTTTGGAAAACTGAGTGAAATAGAAAAACCATGTGCGTCCCAGCTCTTATTTGAATGAAAACAGCATTTGGTAAAGGTCTCACTTAATGCTATTTGAAACTATTCAGAAAATTGGTTTAAACACATAAGTAAACTAACACCACCATTTGTTTCCCTGCTCTTATTTGTGTCAAAAACAGCATCATGGTGAAAGCTCACTTAGTGCTAATTAGAATCAGACACAAAAACGGTTTGGAAAAATAAGTGAAATAGAAACACCACTTACATCTTTGTTCTTATTTGAGTCAAAAGCAGCATCTTGGGTAAAAAGTGAGATTTGAAACTAGCCAGAAAATTGGTTTGGAAAACTAAGTGAATTTGAACTGCAATTTGCTTTACTGCTCTTCTTATTTGAGTGAAAAAAGCATCTTGTTGAAACAGTGCTATTAGTTAGAAAATTTTTGAAAAACTAAACAAAATAGAAACACCATTTTCTTCCTTCCTCTGATTTGAAAAACAGCATGTTGGTTAAACACCACCTTAGTGCTATTTGAAACTAGTCAGGAAATCATTTTGGAAACCCAAGTGAAAGGAAACCACTATTTGCTTCAGCGCTCTTACTTGAGTCAAAAACAGCCCTTTGGTTTAACAGTAACAGGGCTGTTTGAAATGTGTCGGAAAATTGGTTTAAACATCTAAGTGGAATAGAACCACCATTTCCTTTTCTGCTCTTATTTGAGTCAAAAACAGCATCGTGGGCAAACTCTCAGGGTTTTTTGAAACTAACCAGAAATTCGGTTTGGAAAACTCAAGCAAATAGAACCACCATTTGCTTCCCCATTCTTATTTGAGTGAAAACCAAACTCTTGGTTGAACACTCACTAAGTGCTGTTGGAAACTAGCAGGAAAATATGTTTGGAACATTAAGTGAAATAGAGCCACCATTTGATTCCCTGTTCTTATTTGCGTCTAAAATAACATCTTGGTTAAACACTCAGTGCTATTTGAAACTGGACAGAAACTCGTTTTGGAAAAACTAAGTGAAAAAGATTGATCATTTCCTTCACTGTTCATATTTGAGCAATGAACAGCATCTTGGTGAAACACACACTAGGTGCTATTTGAAGAAATCCAGAGAATGGGTTTGGAAAATTAAGTGAAATTAAGCAACATTTGCTTCCCTGCTGTTATTTGAGTGAAAAACAGCATCTTGAGTATTATAAGAAATGGGTCGGAAATGTGTTTGGAAAACTTGGTGAAATACAATGACCATTTGAGTTCCTGCTCTTACTTTGAGGCAAAACCAGCATTTTGGTTTAACACGCAGTGGTATTTGAAATTAGACAGAAAACCAGTTTAAACACCTAAGTGAAACCAGAACCACTGGTTGCTTCACTGTTCTTATATTTGAGTAAAAAACAGCTTCATGGTTAAAGACTCAGTGCTATTTGAAATCAGCAAAAAAATTGGTTTGAATACCTAAGTGTAATAGAAACACCATTTTCTTCCATGCTCTTGAGTAAAAATCAGCATTGTGATTCAACACTCACTGCTATTTGACTCTAAGTGGAATATCAGTTTGGAAAATATGTAATATAGAACCAACATTTACTTCCTTTCTCTCATTTGATTGAAAAACAGAATCTTGTTTAAATATTCACTTACTACCATTAGAAACTACCCAGAAATCAGTTTGAAAACTTGAGTGTAGTAGAAACATCATTTGTTCCCTGTTCCTATTTGCATCAAAAATAGCATCCTTGATAAACACTCAGTGCTATTTGAAAGTAGCCAGAAAATTGATTTAAATTTCTGAATGTAATAGAACCACCGTATGCTTCCCCACTCTTATTTGAGCCACCATCTGCATCTTGAATAAACATTCACTTAGTGCTTTTGAAACTAGCCCAAATTTGTTTGAATACCAGAGTGTACTTAGAACCTTGCTTTGCTTCCCTGCCCTTTTTTGAGTGAGCAACAACATCAAAGTAAAACACTAACTTGCTGATTTTAGAAACCAGCCAGTAAATCGGTTTGGAAAACAAACTGATATCATGCCACCTTTTGATTCCCTGCTCTTATATGAGACAGAAACAACTTCATGGTTAAAGACACAGTTAGGGCTAGTTGAAACAGCCAGGAATTCAGTTTGGAAAATTAAGTGATATAAAACAAGCATCTGTTTCCCTGCTTTCATATGAGTGTAAAACATCACCTAGCTTAAACACAGTGCTATTTTGCAACTGGCAAGATTATCTGTTTTGAATACCCGAGTGTAATGGAACCACAATTTGCTTCTCTGCTCTCATTTGAGTAAGTCACAACCTCGTGGAAAACACTCACTTACATGAGTAAGTGTTTACTAAGATACATTTTATTCACTTCAAGAAATTCACGGACACAAGTGACAACCGTATTTCTCCCCATCTTGTAAATGCAGTTGTTTACTAGTTTCAAAGAGCGTTAGGTGAGTTCTTTCTAATATGTAGTTTTTCACTCTAGTAAGTGTGTGGTATCAAGTGCAGGTATTATTTCACCCCATCTTGAAAACTGAGTTACAGACTAGTTTCAAAGAACATTAAGTGAATGTTTTCCTAAATGCATTTTTTTCTGTCAAAGAAATGCATTGAAGCAAGATGAGAAAGTGTTTCACTACACTTTGGACATGGAGATATATTCAAGATTCAAAGAGCATTAGCTGAGTGTTTTACTAAGGTGCAGTTTTTCAATCAAAGCAGTGCATGGAAGCAAGTGGAAAAAGTATTTCAGTACAATTTGAAATCAGAGTTATATAATACTTTATTATATAACTTTAGGTGAATGTGCTCCAAAGATGCACATATTCCCTCAAAATCTGCATGGAAGCAAATGAGGCAGAATATCACTTGATCTTGATATAAGTGTTACCAAGCTTCAAAGCACATTATGTGAGTGTTTTCCTTTGTGGCACTGTTCAACTCCTATATGTGCTTGGAAGCAAGTGGAGACAGTACTTCAAACTAGCTTGAAAATGGAGTTACATAATAGTTTCAAAGAGTATTAGGAGGGAATATTGCAAATATGCAGTTTTTCATGCAAAAAAAATGTGATTGGAATCTATTGAGGCATACCACAGCCAATCTTGAAAATGGAGTTACATTCAAATTTCAAGCATATTAAGTGAGTGCTATTTTAAGATGCAGTTTTTCACTGCAAGAAATACTTGAAAACAAGTAGAGACAGTATTCCACTCACTTTGAAATATTACATATAAGTTTCAATGGGCATTATGTCTATATTTTCTTAAGATGCAATTTTTTGCTCAAAAAAGTGCATGGTATCAAATACAGGCAGCATTTCACACCATCTTGAAAATGCAGTTTCACACCACTTTCAATGTTCATTTATGTCAGTGTTTTCTTCATTCCAACAAGTGCACAGAAGCAAGTAGAGACTGTATTTCATGCCACTTTGAGATGGAATAGCAAACTCATTTCAAAAAGCATTAGCTGACTGTATTTCTGAGTAGTTTGTAACCCAAGGAGTACATGGAAGTAAGTGACGGTAGTATTTCACCCTGTCTGTAATTGTACTTACACACTAGTTGCAAAGAGGAAGTGTTTCTTAAGAAACAGCTTTTCACTCAAAGAAATGTATGGTAGTAAGTGTAGCCAGTATTTCACCCCTTCTTGAAAATGCTGTTATATACTAGGTTCAAAGACCATTAGGTGAGTATTTTTCTATGAAGAAGTTTTTACGTGTGAGACATCCATGGAAGCAAGGCTGACAATATTTCCCCTAATCTTGAAAATGCAGTTACACACTAGTTTCAAAGAGCATTAAGGAAGAGTTTTTCAAAGATGCAGCTTTTCCCTTCAAGAAGTGCACGCAAGAAAAAGCAGATAGCATTTCACCCAATCTTGAAAATTCCATTACATACTACTTTCAAAAAACATTTGGGGAGTATTTTTCTAAATTGCAAGTTTTCACTGTAAGAAGTGCAAGGGCATAAGTTCAGAAAATATTCCACACCATGAAAATAACAGAGTTAAATACTAGTTTCAAAAGCATTAATTTAGAGTTTTACTAAGATGCAGTATTTGAGTCAATTTTTTGCAGGGAATCAAGAGGAGACAAAAATCTCACTCCATTTTTAACATGGAGTAATGTACTAGTTTCAAAGAACATTAGGTGAATGTTCTCCAGCATGAAGCATTGCACACAAAGTGAATGGAATGAAGTGGAGACAATTCTTCACTTATTTCGAAAAAGCAGTTAAATACAAGATGCAAATAGCATTACATGAGTGTTTTCCTAATTTGTAGGTTTTCACACAAAGATGTGCAAGGAAGTAATCAAGGCATATTTCAGTTGATCTTGAAAATGGAATTCCATTCATTTCAAAGCACATTAAGTTTGCATTTTCCAAACTGGCAATTTCTCACCACAAGAAGTGCATGAATTCAAATACAGACAATATTTCACCTTATCTTGAAAACCGATTAATATTCTAGCTTCAAAGAGCATTAAGTGAGTGTTTTTCCTAAGATACAGTTGTGCATGGAAGCATTTGAGGCACTATTTCACCTGATAGTGAAAATGAACGTACATACAAGTTTCAGAGAATAGTCAGGGAGTGCTCTTTTGATGAAGTTTTTCTCTCTGAGAAGTGCTTGTTTGGAAACAAGTGGTGACAATATTTCACTCACTTTGAAAACTGAGGTACATATTAGTTTCAATGAGTATTAGGTCTGTTTTCTTAAGATGCAATTTTTTCACCCCAAGAAGTGCATAGAAAGAAGTGCAGCAAGTATTTCACCAAATATTGCAAACGGATTTACACATGTTTCTAAGCACATTAGCTGAGTGTTTTCCAAAGATGCAGTTTTTCACTCAAAGATGTTCATGAAACCAATTGTTAGCGTTTCTCCCAATCCTGAAAATGGAGAAGCATAAAAGTTTGAAACAACATGTGAGAGTTTCCATAAGATGCAGCTATCATGCCAATAGTGCATTGAAGTAAGTGCAGACAGTTTTTATCAAAATTTGAAGAAGGAGTTACATACCAGTTTCAAAGAACATTAGGTAAGTGTTTTCCTTAGATGCAGATTTTCACTGCAAAAGTGTGTGAGATGAGTGGAGACAGTATTTCAACACATCAAGAGAACATAATTTTTAAAATGTAGTAATATACTAGTTGCTAAGAGCATTAGGTATCTAACTGACATGCAGTTTTTCACACAAACAAGTGAATGGAAGCAAGTTGAGAGAGTATTTCACTCCATTTTGAAAACAAGATTACATACAAGTTTCAAATTGCATTGGTTGACTATTTCCCTAAGATGCAATGTTACCTTGAAGAAGTGCATGGATGCCAGCTGAGACAGTGTTTAACCTGATCTTGAAAATGCCATTAAAACACTAGTTTCAAAGAGCATAAGATGGATGCTTTCCAAAGACACAGTTTAACTCTCATAAAAGTGTATTGAAGTAAGCAGATAGAATATTTCACTGCCCTTTGAATGTGGAGATATATTATGGATTCAAAGAGCATTAAGTGAGCATGTTTCTACTGCATATTTTCACTCAAAGAATTTCCTGGAATCAAGTAGAGTCAGTATTCCACTTCAGTTTGAAATTGGAGTTATGTACAAGTTTCAAAGTTCATTAGGTGAGTGTTTTCCCCTTAAGGATGCTGATTTTCACTCAAATATGTGCATGTAGGCAATTGAGGCAGTATTTCCCTCAATCTTGAAAATGAAGGTATATACAAGATTCAAAGTGCATTAGGTGTTTCCCTAAGAAGGGTTTTTTCATTCCTAGCTGTGCTTAGAAGAAAGAAGAGACAGTATTTCACTCACTTTTAAACAGGGTGATGTACTATAGTTAAAGAGTAATTGGTGACTATTTCTGAGATGCATTTTTTTCACTTCCTTTTGAAAAGTGAGTAATAGTCTAGTTTCAAAGAGCATTAGTTGAGTATTTTCTTGACATGCAGGTTTTCACGCAGAGAAGTGCATGGAAGCAAGTGGAGACAGTATTTCACAGCAGTTTGAAAAGGAGGTACATAGAAATTTCAAAGAGTATTTTCTGAATAGATTCCTAATGTGCAGTTTTTAACTCCAAGAAGTGCATGAAATCATGTGGAAATAGTATTTCACACACTAATTTCAAAGAGCACTAGGTGGGCGTTTTCATCAGATGCAGGTTTTCTCTCAAAGAAGTACATGGAAGCAAATGCAGACAGTAATTCACTCACTTTGAAAACAGAATTACATATGAGTGTCAAGGAGTATTAGTTCTATGTTCTTCCCATATGCAGTTTTTCACTCAAAGAAGTGCATGGAAGCAAGTGGAGAAATTATTTCACTCCACTATAAAAA
This sequence comes from Myrmecophaga tridactyla, assembly GCA_004026745.1. NCBI lineage: Eukaryota > Metazoa > Chordata > Mammalia > Pilosa > Myrmecophagidae > Myrmecophaga > Myrmecophaga tridactyla. Next base: position 11,814 of record PVIY010047050.1, read on the forward strand.
CTTAGGTATGTATTATTTCAATGATCATTATGTCTGCGTTTTCCTGAGTTGCAGTTTTTCACTCAAAGTAGTGCATGGAAGCAAATGCAGAATGTATTTCACTTAATTTGAAAACTGAGTAACATAATGATTCAAAAGCATTGTGTTCATGTTATTCAAAAGTATAGTTTTTCAGTCCAAGAGTATATGGTATCAAGTACAGAGAGTATTTCTTAAAATCTTGAAAATGGACATCCATACTAATTTCAAAGAGCACTAGTTTAGTGCTTTTTTAAAAAGCAGTTTTCCTTCGAAGTAGTGTGTGGAAAGAAGTGACGTCACTATATCACCCAGTCATGAAGAACGTGTTACATAAAAAGTTTCAAAGAACATTAGGTCACTCAATGAAAGGCATGGAAACAGCTGGAGAAAGTATTAAGCAGCACTTTGAAATCCGTGATACAAACTAGTTTCAAAGAGCACTAAAGGAGTGCTTTATAAAAATGTAGTTTTGCACTCAATGAATTGCATAAGAAGAGAGTGGGAAGATATTTCACTCTACTTTAAAAAGGGGTGAACTGATAGTTTCAAAGAGCATTAAGTGAGTGTTTTCCTAAGATGCAGTTGTTCTCTCAAAGAAGTTCAATCAAAGCAAGTGGAGACAGTGTTTCACTACACTTTGAACACGGAATTGCATAGTGGTTTTAAAAACCTTAGGTGAGTGCTTTCCTAAGGATCAGCATTTATTTAAATCAAGAAAGTGAAAGGAGGCAATTGAGGCAGTTTTTTATTCGACTTCAGAAGTGGAGATACAATTAGTTTCACAGAGAATTAGGTTAATGATATCTATGATTCAGTTTTTCACTCCAGGAAGTGCGTGGTATCATCAAGTGCAGATAGTATTTCACCTCATCTTGAAAGCTGAATAGTACACTAATTTCAAGGAGCATAAAGTGAGTTTTCCTAAGATGCATCTTCTTACTCCAAGAAGTTGGAGGAAGCAACGCAGACAGTATTTCACCAGCTCTGACATCTAGTGTTACATAAAAGTTTCAAAGAGCATCATAAGAGTTTTTCTCTAAGAGGTAGACTTAAGATCTTTAGGTCAGTGTTTGACTAAAATGAAGTTTTCCACTCGAAGAAACAAATGTTGGCAATGTCAACAGTATTTCAACCCATCTTATAAACGGAGATAAATGCCAGTTTCAAAGAGAGTTAGCTTGGTGTTTCCCCAACGTGCAAGTTTGCACACAAAGAAGTGAATGAAAGCAAGTGAAGAGAATATTTCATGACACTTTGAAAACAGAGTTGCATACTAATTTAAAATTACATTAGGTATATAGTGTTCTAAGATGCAGTTATACCTCAAGAAATTTTTGAAAACAAGCTTAGACAGCATTTCACCCCATCTTGAAAATGGTATTAAATGCTAGTTTCAAAGAGCACTTATGCATGTTTTCCAAAAATGCCATTCTTCTCTCCAAGAAGTGCATTGAAAGTAGTGGAGAAAATATTTCACTATGCTTGGAACACAGAGATACAATTTGGATTAAAACAGCTACAGATGAAGGTTTTTCCTAAGACCCAGGCTTTCACTCAAAGTTGTTCACAGAAGCAGGTGGAGACACTATTTTACTGCACTGTGAAATCTGAGCTACATGCTAGTTTCAAAGAGCATTAGGTGAGGGTTTTCCAAAGATGCAGACTTTCACTGAAATATGTGCATACAAGTAATCAAGGCAGTATTTCATCTGATCTTGAACAGCGTTATTGCACTGCACATCAGTTGAATGTTTTCCTAAGATGTAATTTACACACTTAGAAGTGCTTGAAAACAAGAAGCAATAGTATTTCACTCTACTTTCAAAATGGGATTACACACTACGTTCAAAGAGTTTTAAGTGAGTGTTTTGCTAAGATGTTCTAATTTGCTAGCTGTTGGAATGCAATATACCAGAAATGGAATGGCTTTTAAAAAGGGGAATTTAATGAGTTGCTAATTTACAATTCTAAGGCCGAGGAAATGTCCTAATTAAAACAAGTCTATAGAAATGTCCGAACAAAGGCATCTATCCTGAGAAAGATATGTTGGTTCAAGGCCGATGAAGCTCAGGGTTTCTCTCTGAAGTGAGAAGGTACGTGGTGGACACCGCCAGAGTTTCTCATATGGAAGGGCACATGGTGAACCCGGCGTCATCTGCTATCTTTCTCTCCTGGCTTCTCTCTGGGAGGGGTTTTCCTTCTTCATCATCAAAGGTCGCTAGCTCATGGACTCTGTGCTTCATGGTTGTGCAGCATTCTCTGCCCTCTCGAATCTCTTTCCTTCTCCAAAATGTTTTCTTTTTATAAGACTACAGAAAATTGCCAAGACCTACCCAAATGTATGGAGACATGTAGTCACTTAATCCAACTTAACAACTATTCTTGGTTAAATCACACCATCCAGGAGATGATCTGATTACAGTTCCAAACATACAGTATTGAAATAGTGAATGGTATTTAGATTAAAACATGGCTTTTCTGGGGGACATACGTCCTTTCAAACCAGCACAGATGCAGTTTTTCATTCCAAAGTGCCTGGAAGCAAGTGGAGACAGTATGTCACATATGCATGATAACAGAGTTACATACTAGATTTAAAAAGCATTATGCAGGTGTTTTCCTATAACACAGTTTTTGTCTCAAAGTAGAGAACAGAAGGAAGTAGAAGAAGTTTTTGCTCCTCTTTGTGGAAGGAACTACATACTATTATCAAAGAATACTTTCAAATAGAACATTGTGTGGTTGGGTCATGGTGGCTCAACAGGCAGAATTGTCACCTGCCATGCTGGAGACACATGATTGATTCCTAGTGATTGACCATGCAAAAAAATAAAGAACTTTAGGTGAGTGTTTTACCAAGATGCTGTTTTCTCTTCAAGGAGTCTATGAAAGCAAGTGCAGATAGTACTTTAACCTATCTAGAAATGGGGGTTAAATACTAACTTCAAAAAACATTTAGTCAGTGTTTTCATAAGATGCAGTATTTGACTCAAATAATTGCATGGAATAAAGTGGATTTCACTGCATTTTGAAATCAGAAAAACATACTAGAATGAAAGAGCATGAAGTGGGTGTTTTCCAGACATGCAGTTTTTCACACAAACAAGGGAATGGAAGTAAAAGAAAATAGTACTTCACTCTACTTTGAAAATATAGTTACACAGTAGTTTCAAATTGCATTAATTTGCTGCTTTCTTAAGTTGGAGCTCTCTCTCAAAGAAGTGCATGTAAGCAATCAAGGCAGCATTCCACAGAATCTGGAAAATGGTGTTGTGTACTAATTTCAAAGAGTATTAGGGCACTGTTTTTATAAGATGCAACTTTTATCTCAAAGAAGTTCATGGAAGTAAGTGGACACAGTATTTCACCACAATGAGCAAAGAGCATATTGCAATTTCTAAGATGCTGCTTTTCACTCAAGAGATGCATGGACACAGCATTTCACTCCACTTTGAAATCAGCATTGCATACTAGTTCCAAAGAACATTAGTTATGCATTTTCCAAAGAGGCAGATTTTCACTCAAAGAGTACATGAAAGCAATCAAACAGAATTTCACCTGATCTTGAAAATAGAGGTACATTCATGTTTCAAAGCATATCAGGTGAGCGTTTCCTCAACATGTAGGCTATCCATCCACTCATGCTTGCCAACAAGTGGGGACAGTATTTCACCCTATCTTGAATACTAGTTTCAATGATCGAAGAGGCCGTTTCTCTAAGATTCAGTTTTTCACTAAAGAAAGGCATGGAAGTAAAGTGGAAACTGTATTTGACTCCACTTTCAAAACGGGTTTACCTTTTCGTTTCAAAGAGAATTTGGTGTTTTCCTTAGATGCCATTTTCTCACGAAGAACTGCATTCAAGCAAGTGGTAGAGACATTATTTCCCTCCACTATGAACACAGAGTTACTTATTGGTAAAGCACTAAGCGAATGTTCTCTTAGGTGGAGTTGGCACTCAAAGAAGGTAACAGAAGCATGTGGAGAGAGTATTTCACCCCACTTTGATAACGAATTTCCCTACTGTTTGCAAAGAGCCTTAAGTCAGTGCTTTTCTAAGATGCAGATTTTCACCCAAAGAAATGAATTTAAGCAATGCAGACCGTCTCACTGCAGCTAGAAAAGAGGGTGATGTGCTAGCATCAATGATCATGAAGTTTATGGTTTCTTAATATCATGCAAAGATGTGCGTGGAGAAAATGGAGACTATGAGAGTTGCATGCTAGTTTCAAGAATATTATCTTCGTGTTTTTTATATGCAGTTTTCTGTGCAAGAATTTCTTTTTTCTATCGAGTGCATGCAGTACTTCACCCTAGAATATCCAATCTTGATATCGTAGTTACATGCATCCTAGTTTACAAAAGCATTAGGTGACTGTTTTCCAAACATGACTGATTTTATTGAAAAACATTCATGGAAGCAATTGAGTTAGTATTTCACCCAATTTTGAAAATTCAAAGATCATTACACGATTGTTTTCCTGTGATGAAGTTTGTCAAGCCAACAGTACATCTGAGCATGGGCAGACCGTATTTCACTTACTTTGCAAATGGAGTTAAATACTACTTTTCTATGAGTGGTAGGTCTGTGTTCTTCTAAGATGCAGTGCTTCAGTCGAGGAAGCCTGTGGATGTTATTTCATTTCACTTTGAAAACTTATGTACATTCTCGATTCGGTGATCATGTTAGTTTCCCTAAGATGCAATTTTTCACAGAAAGGCGAGTAGGAAAGCAAGTGGGTAAAGTACATCACTCAACTTCATAAACAGAGGTAGCTACATTGCAGTTTCAGGAGCCATTAGTTTTCTAATTTTCTTAGATACAGTTTTTTTGTCAGTGAAGTGCGTGGTAATCAAGAGCAGTCAGAAAGTCAACCCGTCTTGCAAACAGATTTATCTACTAGTTTCCAAGAGATTTCCTAAGATGCTTTTATACGAAGGATAATTTGACTCAAAGAAGTGCACAGAAACAATTGGAAATTGTGTTTAAAAGCACGTTGAAATTGGAGGTGCAGAATAGTTTCAAAGAGGATTCATTGAGTGTTTTCCAACACTACAGTTTTTCATCAGAGTAGTGCATGCAAGGAGGTGGAGAGAGTTTTCGGTGTAATATGAACTAGGTATTCCATATTAGTTTCCACGAGCATTGTGTGTTTTTCAAAAATGCAGTTTTTCATTCAATGAAGTACATAGATGCAGTGGGGAACTTCATCTGATCTTGAAAACACAGTCTCCTAGAAATATCAAAGAGAATTAGGTGAGTTCCTTCTTAAGACATATTTTTCCCTTCAATATTGAATGGCAGAAAGGGAACACAAGATTACCCTCACTTTGAATACTTCGCTACATGCACATTTCAATGATCATTAGAGCAGTGTTTTCCTAAGAAGCAGTTTTTCACTCAATGAAGTGTTGAACGCAGGAGGACATAGTATATCTTTGACTTTGAAATGGAGTCAGAATTTTTCACCACCTTGAAAACTGAGTTACATATAAGTTTTAAATTGCATTAGGTGAGTATTACCCTGCAATGCAGTTTTACCTCCAAAAAGAACATGGAAGCAAGTCAAGAAAGTATTCCACCCATCATTGTAAATCGTATTAAGAACTGGTTTCAAAGAGCACCAAGACAGGGTTCTCCTAGGACCAACTTTGTCACACATAGATATGTCTGGGAACAAGGAAGGTAGTATTTCACCCACTTTCAAAATAAAGTTACACACTAGATTCAAAGAGTATTAAGTGAGTAGTTCCCTGAGTTGCAGTACAAGTACACTCTTGCACAACAACCAGAAGACGAACTTATGTAAATGTTAAGAAGAGCATGAAGTTGATGATTTCCAAAATGCATACGTGGACTCAAAGAAGTACATGGAGACAAAGAGAAGATTATTTCACTGAGTTTTGAAAATAAGGAAACATACCATTTTCAAAGGGTATTAACCGTCTATATCACACAAAGAAGGGAATGGATGGAAAAGAAAAGAGTATTTAATTCTACTTCGAAAATGGTATTACATAGTAGATTCAGTTGTTTGCTGCTTTCCTCAGTTGGAGTTCTCGCTCAAAGAAGTGCATGCAAGCAATCAAGGCAGCATTCCACCGAATCCTGAAAATGGCGCTATGTACTAATTACAAAGAACATTAGGGCACTGCTTGTATAAGATGCAGTTTTTCTCTCAGAGTACTTCGTGGAAGTAAGTGGACACAGTATTTCCCCACCATGAGCACAGAGCCTTCAGTGATTTCTGAGAC
>PVIY010047051.1:0-18092 GCA_004026745.1 Myrmecophaga tridactyla
CACAGGGCAAAGTCCATTAGATTTCAAAGTCTGAGAGTCATTTATCTTCAGGGCTTTAGACAGTGGCAGTCCCACCCTTTCCAAGGGCCTATGCAGTGGCTTGCCTCTCTCTGAATACAACCTTGGGGGACAATGGGGGAACCACCTTTTTCTCGGCTCCACCCTCTCCAAGCATTGGGGCCACTCTCCTGGCCTGAAGCTTCTTGACTTCAGACCTCAGCCTCCATGGTTTTGCCTCTGAAGTTATTTTTCCTCCAATTTGTCCCTTCTTTGAAACCCCCAGTCCAGACTGGCAGCGGCTCTGTTTATACAGGTTCCACAGCACTCTCATTGGCTTTTTATGCAGTAACCTTGGATCATGCCCATCAGACATAAGGAGTTTCCACAAATCCTTCCTGGATAACTCCATGTCCAATCCTGGCTTTCTCTGAAATGGCTGAATAGTTTCACATTTGGTCAAGACCTCATGTGGGGCACTATTCTCTGGGATCTCCCTTCCTGGAGGCCCAGAATTTTCCAGAACTTCAATTTCTGTTTCTTTTTATCCAAGAGTTCAGTTCTCAGCTTATCTCTTTCCTGTTGCATTTCACTGTAAGCTGTGGGGAGAAACCAGGCTGCACTTTCCACATTTAATTTGCAGATCTCTTCTGCTAAATATCCAAGTTTATGGCTTTTCAAATCTGCCTTTCAGCCAAAGCCACTAGTCAATTTTGCCAGATTATCTGCCATTTTAAAACAAGGCTCATCTTCCTTCCAGTCTATAATAACACATGCCTCATTTCTGTCTAAGGCTTTAGAAGTATCTTTAGAATTCACATTTCTGCCAACAGTCTCTTCAAAGCATTCTAGGCCTTCTCTATCAAGCTTCTCACAACTCTTCCAGAATCTTCCCCTTATCCATTTAAAAGTCATTCCGACATGTTTGGTGTTTGCAAAATGCAGCAGCAGCAGCACCCCATTGTCCAGTACCAAGTTGTGTTAGTTAGGGTTCTCGAGAGAAACAAAATCAACAGGAAACATTCGCAGATATAAAATTTATGAAAGTGTCTCATGTAACCATGGTAATGCAAAGTCCAAAATCTGCAGGGCAAATGTTCTAAGAAATGATGAATATGCAACTAAGTGATGATATTGTGAAGTACTGATTATATATGTTAATGTTTTATTTGGTTTAAATTTTTTTAATTGATAAATTAAAATATATATATATAGACCATAAAAAAAAAAATCCTCAGGGCAGGCTGTGAAGCCGATGATTCCAATGGAGGGTCTGGACGAATTCCCACAGGAGAGGCTCACCGGCCGAAGCAGGAAGACAGCCTGTCTCTTCTGAATCCTCCTTAAAAGGCTCCCAGTGACTAGATTCAGCATCACTCATTGCAGAAGACACTCCCCTTGGCTGATTACAAATGGAATCAGCTGTGGATGCAGCTGACATGATCATGATTTAATTCTATGAACTGTCCTCATTGCAACAGACAGGCCAGCACTTGCCCAACCAGGTACCACCACTTGGCCAAGTTGACACATGAACCTGACCATGACAGATGGTGATAATGGTAACACAATATTGAGACTGTAATTAATGTCACTGAATTTTACACATGAAAATGGTTAGGATGGGAAATTTTGTGTTTTATATATGTTACCACACACAAAAAGGAAAGAGTAGGTCAGAGAAATAGCCATTTGTGGCAAAGACCCTCCGTTTTCCCCTTCTTCCTGAATGACAGGAACCCTTATTTTTAGCAGGGACACAACTGCTCAGAACAAAACCAAATTTCCTAGCCTCCCTTGCAGCTAAATATGGCCATGTGTAAGTTTGGCCTATGAAGGTAAACACAAATGCAATTTCTATGAGGGAGTGACCATACCCTTCTTCACCCCTGCTTCCTTTCGGCTGATCAGAATGGGATGTTAGGGCGGATTTCCTGCAGCCGTCTTGGGTCATGAGGCAACCTTAGAACCTACCCATGTTAAAGCAACAAGATTAAAGGAATTTGGGTTGTTGACCGTGGAGCGCCATAATAGCTCTGAGCAGATTTTACATGAGAGAGAAATAAATTTCTTTCTTATTTAGTTTATTAGTTGTTTTTTTTTTTGTAATTAGCAGCCAAACTTAATCATAACTGATACGTCACTGAATCTGTCAATGAAGATGGAGGCAGAGTAGCCGAAACATGAACAATGGTAATAATAATAATAATAATAATAATAATAATATACTACTACTAATAAAACCCACCCCTGACTTTTTATAGCACTTACACATATACTGTCTCACTTGCGATTAGCAGCTCCACTATGATATTGTAGATATTCTCTTCACAGATGAAGAAACTAAGCCCCAGAGCAATCACAGTTTCAGGTCCCCTGGTTATTAGGTGGCAGAGCTGCTACCTGAGTCTGGATCTTCCTCCCCCAGGGCTCATGAGCGCAGGTGGAGAGGAGGTTACAAATGTGCCAGAGTTTGCCTGAGGCTGGCTGGGACCGTTGGCAGCTGACCCCCAAAAGCCCGGGAGAGATACTGGCTTTGGCTTGAAGGGAAAAGCATTTCTTTCAGTGCAGCAATCAAAGCTTTCTCCTCTTTGGAATGCCAGGGCTTTACCTTCTGGGTAAAATGCTTACATTTCTGCAGGGGCAATGTGGGGTACAGGAGATTGCGCAGGATAAAGGGAAAGTAAAATGTGGGCAACCACTGACATTGGAGGGAAAATGTGTTTGCCAGCTAGCATGCCAGCCATCCCATTTTAGAAATAATTGGGCAGTAATCAGATGTTCAGATCAAGAGTCTGCTGAGTGTCTCATGACCGTATAAATGTTCTCTTGGTATCAAAGGCTTCGGCTTCTCTTTGCAGCTCCCTGCCTTGGAGGCCCAGCTGAGGACTTCTGAAGTTTGGCATGATTCTCTCATTCTGCTTTTCCTCTTCAGTAACTACTTTGCTGACTTCTTTCCAATTTCTTTCTCTAAATCCCCACCAGTCCTGACACAGGCATTTTGTTGCTGGTGTACATGATTTGGCGAATCATTTTGAGATTGTTGGGGATACGTAGATTTCTGATTTTAAGCTGATGAAGTGTTTGCTTCTTCCTAACAGCAAGCGAAGGTGAGCTTCCTTTTAAGAAATGCACTCAAGGTGACACAGGATGTGGGATGCTGGGACTGGAACCAGCCTTTTGACCTCTAAGACCACATGCTGTCTCTTCAGCTTCAGCCTTAGAAAATTAAGACACCCCCCCCCCCCCCGAGGCATTACTATTATGTCCATGCCACCCATGATGCCCTTTAATCTCGACCCACCCCAGCACCGCCCTCTAGGCACATAAAAGCAAGCCACAGATGCCTGTTCCTGGGAAAGGCCCTGGGCTCCTCCCTGGTTATGCTTGCTCGGCCCACTTGCTCTTTCTCTTTATCTCACTGGATCTTGGATTCCTGGCTGTAGTCCCTGGCTTTGATATCTGCCTCTGCTCCCTCCGTCTTGGCAACTCATCACATTCCCCTTTTGATTCTTTGGAGCCTCAGCTTTTTCCTTCAGCCCTCTGCTTGGTTCCTGCCTCTGAATTTGGTGCCCACCCATGGCCTTGGGTGAGGAGTGGGCACTCTCTGGCCTGGGTCTTACAGAACCCCCAAGTAGGGCCAGAGATGGACAGACGTGGCACTGGGATGGCGCTATGGCAAGGGTGATAGGGAGCCCCAAATCCTGCCCACGGCTGCAGGGAAGAGGCTGAGAAGGCACTCACCACTAACCCCATCAGACCGGACTTCGCCCCCTCTGTGGGATTCTAGTAAGGTTGGCTTCAAGGCCTAGAGCCAAGACAGGCCTCCTTCATCCCATAAACATGGATAAGTACCGTCAATGACACTGTTCTAGTTACTGGGAATGCAGCAGCAAATAAAACCATAGTCCCTGCCTTCTAGGAGCTTCCATTCTAGCAGGGGGGCTCAGATACACACGCACATATGTCAAGCCTTCCTCGCTATTCATCCCCCTCACAGCCAAACCCCACTGGTCTCGGATTTGGGCTCTGTGGTGGAGGGAAAGGCTACCCACACACACCTGAGGGCAGAGCGGGGAGGGGGAGACTCACGGGGTAGCTATGGCAACGGAGGGCAGCTGCCCCCATGCCTCCTTAGACCAGGATGACCGTTCCCCCTCCCCCTCCCGCCCCTCACCCCCGCAGGCCGGCTCCTGTATGAGAGCAAGACGGTTTGTTCTGTTTCACAGAGAAAATGCAAGAGAGAGAGGGGTGGCTGGGGTGGCTGAGAGGACACCTCTAGCCCTTGTCACTTGGGTCACGGGAAAGAACCACGCCTGCGCATGCGCCCTGCAGCTCTTTGCGGGTTTGCGTGTAGGTCCCTGGCCAGCAGCAGCAGGTCCCTTACCTGGGACCTTCGTGGGGGTGCAGATTCTCACCCCTCCCCATGCCAGTCTTTCTGAACCATAATCTGCAGGTGACGCCTGTGCACATTAAAGAAGCAACTGGGCTACAGGATCTTTGTTTTCACTTGATACAATGTGTTTTAATTTTTTATTGTGGTAACATATATACAGCATAACAGTTCCCATTTTAACACATTCAAGTACATGATTCAGTGGTGTTAATTACATTCCCAATTTTGTGCTATCATCTGTCCGTTAGCAAAACTTTTCCATCACCCCAAACAGACACTCTATACCCATCAAGTAATAATTCCCCACTCCTACTTCTATCCTAGCCTCTGGTACCCTGTAATCTTTCTGTCTCTGTGAATTTGCATGTTCTCATAAAAGTGAGATCATACGATATGTGTCCTGTTGTGTCTGGCTTCTCTTACACAACATGGTGAGCTAGACATTTTAACCAGGTGCAGAGAAAAGCCCCCCACATCCCCCAGCTGTGACCAATTCATAATAATCCGCCTTTCTTGAGGATGGAGAGGGGAAGGGGCATGGGGTCGCATACAGAGGACTTCCGTCCCTTGGAGCAACATATTAATTTCTCTGCAAAAATTAGTTCATTTTCTCTTTATAGACAAAACACCCACACAGACAGAATAGCAGAAGAGTAAATGCAAAGGGAAGATGTATGCAATACCAGAATATAAGCAAGGCACTTACATTATTTTTATCAGCTAGATTTTCTTTTCTCTTATGAAAAGGAATCCCAATATCAAGGTGAGGAAGAGAGAAAGAAGGAGACAAACTCCTTGGTGTAGGGAAATATGCGGCAGGAGAAGGATATGCCTCAAAAGGAAGAGTGGGCGAGGAACATCATTAAGGCAGTAAAATATTCTCTGTAAAAAATTGGGGAAGGGGTCCCCTCTTGGACATGACTCTCAGGGGTGTAAATCTCCCTGGCAACATGGGATGTGACTCCCGGGGATGAGCCAGGACCCGGCATCGTGGAATTGAGAAAGCCTTCTTAACAAAAAGGGGTGTGCTGGTTTAAAAGGATGTATGTACCCTAGAAAACCCATATTTTATTCCTAATCCCATTTTGTAAAGGCAGTCGTTTCTTCTAATCCCTATTCAGTATTGTATGTCTGAAACTTTAATTAGATCATCTCCCTGGAGATGTGACTCAATCTAGAACGGTTGTTAAATTGGATTAGGTGGAGACATGTCTCCACCCATTCCAGGTGGGTTTTGATTAGTTTACTGGAATCCTATAAAAGAGAAAACATTTCGAAGAAAGCAAATGATTCTGAGAGAGCAGAACGACATAGCCACGAGAAGCAGAGTCTACCAGCCATTGACCTTTGGAGATGAAGAAGGAAAACGTCTCCCAGGGAGCTTCATGAAACCCGAAGCCAGGAGAGAAAGCTAGCAGATGACGTCACGTTCGCCACATGCCTTTCCAGCTGAGAGAGAAACCCTGACTGTGTTCGCCATGTGCCCTTCCACTTGAGAGAGAAACCCTGAACTTTATCAGCCTTCTTAAACCAAGGTATCTTTCCCTGGACGCCTTAGACTGAATATTTCCATAGACTTGCTTTAATTGGAACATTTTCTCGGCCTTACAACTGTAAACTAGCAACTTATCAAATTCCCCTTTTTAAAAGCCGTCCCATTTCTGGTATATTGCATGCCGGCAGCTGGCAAACTAGAACAAGGGGGGGTGAGAGAAATGAGACAAAATAAAGTTTCAGTAGCTGAGAGATTTCAAATAGAGTTGAGAGGTCATTCTGGAGGTTATTCTTATGCATTATGTAGCTATACCTTTTCTGTTTTTAGTACATTGGAGTAGAAACCATTGAACTGTAAATCCAGTAGCCTTGATTCTTTTTTAAAAATTTATTAATTAAAAAAACTTAACAAACGAACAAAGACATTCTTAACATATGATCATTCCGTTTACATATATAATCAGCAATTCACAGTATCATCACGTAGTTGCATATTCATCGTCATGATCATTTCTTAGAACATTTGCATCAATTCAGAATAAGAAATAAAAAGACAACAGAAAAAGAAATAAAACGAAAACAGAAAAAAAAAGATTATACATACCATATCCCTTACCCCTCGCTTTCATTGATCACTAGCATTTCAAACTAACTTTATTTTAACATTTGTTCTCCCTATTATTTATTTTTATTCCATATGTTCTACTCATCTGTTGACAAGGTAGATAAAAGGAGCATCAGACACAAGGTCAGTAGCCTTGATTCTTAAAGATGATTGTATAGCTATAGAGCTTTTACGGTGTGACCATGTGATTGTGAAAACCTTGTTGGCAACACTGCCTTTATCCAGTGTATGGACAGATGAATAAGAAAATAAAGACAAAAAGTAAGTAAATAATAGGGGGGATAGTGGGTATGGGAAGTTTTGGGCATTCTTTTTTTTACCTTTATTCTTATTTTTTTTTGAGTAATGAAAATGTTCAAAAATCGACTGTGATGAATTCACAATTATATAATGACACTGTGAACCACTGATTGTACACTTTGGATGATTATATAGTATGTGAATATGATGACTCAATAAAATTGCATTTTAGAAAAGCAGTTGGGGGAGGGTCTCCAAGGCCTTAGAGATTAAGGCAGAGGAGAAGCAGACATTGCTTTCTTAGTGCAGGTCTCTCCACTTAAGTGTCCAGAGAAGGGAAATGACAGCTTTTCTTCCTTCTCTTGGTCCTTTAGCAGCCACTCCATTGCTCACTTTAGATTACCTCCTCCCTTTTGTAGATAAGAGAGTCGCAGGGCTCAGAAGGCAGAGTTCCGTGTGTGGGTTAAAAGTTGGCATTTCCAGCAGCAGCTGTGCTCCAGGCTCCTCCACCTTAGGCATCACAGACTGCACTGGGGGGTGGGGGTGGGGACCTCTAAGGGAAAAGGCTCCTGGGGCAGAGATGCATCTTGGGGCCAGTCACCCTCTGGGGATAGCCCAATTAGATCTAAGACTTTTACCAGAACTAAAAAGTTTCCACAACAGGGAGGCTTCCAACAAAGCATCTCAGCAAAGACATAGCCAGCATGCCACTTGTCTGCAGGGGCTGCATTGGTAGGATGCCAAAGAACTTTGGGAGCCCAGTGCCAGAGTGTAATGATTACAGGTGTAAGTGCCATCTGGTAGCTGTAGATTCTCACCAGGCCACAATCAGCCAGCCTAGCTGTCCCACCACGCGTGAGCAAAATGTTCTCTGGCTTCAGGTCTTGGTGAATGATACAATTGGCATGAAGGAAATCTAGGCCTCTTGGAAACTGACACATTAGATCCTTGATGGTCTCCACTGGCAAACCTGGAGGAGATACCTTGTCCAGGTAAGTCCCTAGGTTTTTGTCACGTACTCAAACACCAAGATCACTGTTTTGGTTTGCTAAAGCTGCTGGAATGCAATATACCAGAAATGATTGGCTTTTACAAAGGGGATTTATTAAGTTACAAGTTACAATTCTAAGGCCATGAAAATGTCCAAATTGAGGCACCAGAAAGAGGATACTTTCACTCAAGAAAGGCCAATCAATAGTGGCTGAGAGAGTTCAAATAGTCAAGAGGCTACTCTGGAGGTCACTCTTATGCAAGTTTCAGTTAGACACTGCTACCTATCATAACTTGCCAAACCGTAACCAAAACCATTCCAGCCAATCCTAAAGAACACCTAGGGCAATATATAAGATTCTACAAAGGTTTCATGCACTAGGGTAACTTTCTAGAAACCTACAACCTTCAGATGTACCCCTGGACCAGATAAATCCTGAAACCTAGAGGGGCCAGCCTCTCCAGAACATCAGCTAGTTCCATCTCCCTACCCCTTATTATTGACAGCCCCTTCCAACATGAAAAAGTTAGAATGGGCATAGCCCAAATACCCCTAAAGAGTGGGTGAGAAGGATCAAAGGTGATGGTGGAGTTATACAGAGACGGTAGGGTTTAACAAATGAGTATGATTGCTGAATCATTAAATTGATATTTCTTTTAGTCTCCAGTACCTTAGAGCAGCTAGAAGTAAAACCCTAAAATTGAGGAATTGTAATCCATACCAAACTCTGAAATCTGTTCTACAACTAATTGTTGTGCTGTGCTTTGAAATTTATTGCTTTTTTGTATATATACTATTTTTCACAAAAAATAAAAAAAGTCGATTGTGATGACAAAAAAATATTTATTCCTTCTAGTTTCCTATTCTGGAGCAGCTAGAAGGAAAAATCTGAGAGGATGGTATGGAAGCCATGACAAACTCTGGGATCTGTGCTGTAACTACTTGTTGAAGAGTGCTCTGAAAATTATTGCTTTTTTCTTTCTTTGCTTTGTATATATGTTATATTATAAAAAAGTTGAAAAAATTATTACTTAAAAAAAAAAAAGAAAGACAGGCCAGTTGAGTCTGGGGTTTCTCTATCACATGGGAAGACACATGGCATCATCTACTGTTCTCTCCCGGCTTCTTCTCCTGGCTTCTGGTTTCAAATGGCTCGCCTACCTCCTGTGAGTCCTTCTGGCTTCCCCCGGGGCATTTTCTTTCTTAGCTTCTCTCCCATAAAGGGCTCCAGGAAAGGATTAAGACCCACCTTGAATTGGGTGGGTCATATCTCCATGGAAACAACCTAATCAGAAGTCCCCCCAATAATAAGCCTGACCCCACAAGAATGGATTAGAAGAGCATGGCTTCTCTGGGGTACATAACAGTTTGCCGTCACCTGGGTCTCTCAGTCAGTTTGGGCCATGGCATAGATGTCCATCAGCTGGGTGTCTTTTTGTCCAAAACAGCTTTTGTTGTTCAAAAGCCTCCAGCCACCTCAGTGGGGCCACTTCACGAACTGTGCTGACGGGAAGGCCTCCTCCTGGGGAGTCTCATGCTCTTGAGGGTCACAAAGTGGCCACTGCAGGATTGCGGGCCTGTACACCATCCCATAGGCACTGACGCCAGTCTCTGTCACTGGCTCATATTGAGGGTGTGCGATTTGAAGGTGTTATGTACCCAAGAAGAGCCATGTCCTTTTTCCTGATCCAATCTTGTTGGGGGCAGCCTTGTTTCTTTTAATCCTGATTCAATATTGTGGGGTGGAAATTTTGGATCATTTCCATGGAGATGTGACACACCCAATCGTGGTTGTGACCTTTTGATTAGATGGAGATTGTGACTGCCCATTTAAGGTTGGTCTTGATTAGTTTACTGGAGTCCTTTAAAAGGAAGACATCTTGGAGAACACACAGTTGCTTGAGAGCTGCCAGAAATGCAGACTCTTGGAGATGCTTAGAGTGCCGACAGAGAAAGCAGACACCTAGACATGGAGATTTAGAGCCAGCAGACATCACCATGTGCCTTCCCATGAGATGCTAAGCAAACCAGAACCCATAATTGTGTCCTGGAGGAGCTAAGTGAAAGCCCGTAGATACTTAGAGAGAAAACCACTGGCATCAGTAGCTGGAAACCACAGAACTGGGAACGAGGACCAGCAGAGGCCAGCCACGTGCCTTCCCATTGACAGACATTGACCTTTCTTGAGTCAAGGTATCTTTCTCTGGATGCCTTAGTTCGGACATATTTATGGCCTTAGAACTGTAAACTCGTAACTTAATAAATCTCCTTTATAAAAGCCAACCCATTTCTGGTATATTACATTCCGGCAGCATTTAACAAACCAAAATAAGGGGTGGCTGTTCTCAGATTAGGGAAGACCTTTATCCCAGGGTGGGAGCTGCAGGGGCTGGGGGGTGGGGGTGGGGGTCATTATTAGGGCTTGGGAGCAGATTCCTACGGCGCCAAACACTCAAGTTCAGATCTGGGCAGCTGCACACAGTGGGCCAGACTATCAACTGAGGCTGTGGGCTAGAATTGCCCCCTCACCCCCACCCTCACCATGTGACCAGATGCCCTCAGCTGGATTTTTAATTGGACTAGAGATATTTTCAACTATCAAGGTTTCAACAGGTAAATATCATTGTAGACTTTTGTATTAGTTTTTAAATTATTAAATCACTGTCAATTAAATGTTTAATGTCTGAGAGGTGCTTTTATGCATGGAAAAATACTTATTTTTTCTTTGTTAATTTTTTTCAATTATTTGAAGTTGTAAATTTTAAAACCTATTTTTTTTTAACTTAGGCTCAACTTAAAAATTTTTGTTTCTAAAGCTAGTATTTTTGTGTTAAAATCTCCTTAATTTGTTCTTTGATTAATGTTCCATTAGTTTATAAATTATTTAAATATTTATTCTCACTTACAAACTTGATCAGTTGAGTTAGCTTAGACTGCTTAAACTACAGTTGAGCATTCCAAACATCTGACGAGGCAGACTTACAAATCTAGCAAGATCTTACACTCTAAGCATTTAACACCAAGCATTTTCACACTATCTATAAAATATAGTAATTTTAAACATATTGCTTTGATCAGATTTATGTACATTTAGCCATCAAACCTAATCCATGTAAGTATTAAATTAACATTACATGACCTAATATGTCTGTCATTTGATTTTCTACATATAAAATACCTTGAAAAGCAGACTAAAAATGGTTAATGGTTAATTTTGTTATGTGAATTGTATCTCAATTTTAAAAACATAGATAAAATACAAATTACCCCATGATTGCAACAGTTATTCACAAACACCCTTAAATCTATCACAAAAGGGTTAACCTATGTTTGTAGCACTCATCATTTTTATATGTATTTTCAAGTCTATCCAAACAGAAGCAGAATCACCATCACAGTTGGGCTGGAATTACTAAATTAAAGCATTCAGATCTGGAGAGTACTATAGATTGAGAAGGTCACTTGGAGATTTGTCAGTGTTTTTGGTCTGCTAATGCTGCTGGAACACAATATACCAGAAATGGGTTGGCTTATTTATTTATTTTATTAAAAAATTTTTTTTGGCATGGGCAGGCTTTGGGAATCCAATCCAGGTCTCTGGCATGGCAGGTGAGAATTCTGCCACTGAGCCACCGTTGCCTGCCCTAGGTTGGCTTTTATAAAGGGGATTTATTAAGTTACGGGTTTATAGTTCTAAGGCCATAAAAATGTCCAAACTAAGGCATCCAGAGAAAGATACCTTGACTCAAGAAAAGCCAATGTCTGTTACATGGGAAGGCATGTGACTGGTGTTTACTGGTCCTTGTTCCCAGTTCCGTTGCTTCCAGCTACTGATGCCAGTGGTTTCCTCTCTATGCATCTGTGGGCTTTCACCTAGCTCCTCCCAAACACAATTCTGGGTTCTGGCTTGTTTAGCATCTTATGGGAAGGCACATTGTGACGTCTGCTGGGCTCTGCATCTCCAGGCGGCTGTGTCTAGGCATCTGTTCTCTCTTTTTGTACTCAAGCATCTCCAGTTGTCTGTATCCCTGTCAGCTCTGAAGCAACTGTGTCTCCTGGGGCTTCTGCATTTCCAAATGTCTGTGACTGCGTCTGCATCTGAGGTTTCTCTAAAATATTTCCTCTTTTAAAGGGCTCCAGTAAATTAATCAAGACCCACCTTGAATGGGTGAATTCACATCTCTATCTAATCAAGAGGCCACACCCACAATTGAGCAAAGTATATCTCCATATATAATCCAATAAAAAGGTCCTACCCTACAATATTTTTTTTTTTTTACATGGGCAGGCACCAGGAATCGAACCTGGGTCCTTGGGCACAGCAGGCAAGCGTCCTTACCTGCTGAGCCACCGTGGCCCGCCCCCCTACAATATTAAATCAGGATTGGAAGAACAAGGCTTTTCTGGAGTACATAACAATGTCAAACCAGCACAGGTTGGTCTCTGGTTGGCTCTGGAGGTCTCTTTTAAAATAATTTCACCCAGGCTGAGAATTATTTATGTGGGTGGCTTCCTATGGCTAAGTTTTACCTGCCACGATAACAAGATTCATAAAACCACAGTTAAAAAAAGAAATCCAACTCAGTGTATCGTTCATCCTTGGTTGCCCTTAAGTTTCGATTTTACCCAAAACTTTTAGTATAATTTCTTTCACAACTTCCACTGCCTGAATAGGTACATGGAATTCACAGCTTAATTATTAACCAAAACTTGACTGTAGCATGCATATTGTTTGAATAGTTGACATTTTTTGGGAACTCGCATATACCTCCTTTTAGTATAACCCATTGTCTTAGGCCTACTTTAGTTTTTATTGCACCAAGGTATAGAAGCAGTTACTACCCAAGGAGCCCTGGTTTCTTTAAATGGTGAATGTTACTGGAGACCAATATCTCAGCTCTGGTAGCACAAATTAGATTATCCACATGAGAACTGAAGGCCAGGACTCTTCATTTCCAGGCTACTCTAGGGAGAATGCTAGAAAATGAGTTCACACTGATGTGTCCAATTTAACTCCAATTCCAAGTCCTGTAAAAATATATGTTCTACTATAAAAGGTTTTTATTTTATCCTTCTCTTTTAAACTAGTGGCCTCTCTCCTTTTTTTAAACAACTGTAATATACCATGCTATATATTTTAACTATAATATTAACTAATCTTTCCCTGTCATAAATGCATGTATATATACTGAGATCCCCAATTCCCTGGCCAGGGCTACAAATGCACCCCTCTTTACCTGTATAATCCTTGTGTGTGTTATCAACCATCATCCTCTGGCCATTTTATTGACAGTTGCACAATTTCATTTCATCTAACTCTGTTGAATTCAATAGGCTGGCTTCCAATTTCAAAGCGTCATCTCCTTCTCTCTTGTCTCCTTCTGGAGCCATTTTCACCTTCATGCTCTCCTCTCCTTTCTGTATTGGGGAATGGGGATGTCATTTTGTTTCTTCCTGTTATCTTCAAGACTCCTCTTAGACTGTTCTAAGCCATCAGTTCTTTAAAGAGGCCAGGCTTTTGGAGGAAATAGTACCAATATATATTTAACCAAAAATGTGTTCAACATTTTTAAGTAAACAGATCTCTTTTTCTTAATGTATATGGTGGAGAAAGGCAGATAACCCAATTTTTTTTTTAATTTGCATATGGGCAGGAGGCACCAGGGATCGAACTCCAGACCTCCAGCACGGCAGGTCGGAGCTCTGCCTGCTGAGCCACGGCAGCTGCCCCAGATAACCCAATTTCCACCGGCTCAGAGCCGAAGACTAAGCCCTCTCCCTGTCACCCTATCCATCTGTGCCAAAACCTCGTCCTCAGGTGCTCAGCACTTCCTCCCAGAAAAGCCTTGCTCTTCTAATCCTGATTTCATATTGTAGGGTAGGACCTTTTTATTGGATTATATATGGAGATATAATTCAGTGCTCACCTCCCCCCACCGTTCCCACCTGCCACCATGCTGCCCCATGGCAATGGTCAAATGCCCTTGTGTTCCCTCCCTTCTTGTGAAGGACGGACCCCAAAGAGAACCGCATGATCTCTGACCCCTGGTGTGCACACTTGGATAACTCCCTTCTCCCGAGTGTGGGTGGGATCTGTGGCTTGCTTTTAACCAACAGAATAAGGCAAAAGTGATGGGATGTCGCACCTGTGATCATGCTGTGTTATATAAGACTCTGTCTTGCTAACAGACTGAATCTAGAGACTCTCCTGGCTGGCTTGAGGAGGTAAGCATGCATGTCGAGAAAGTCCACCGAGTTGGAACTTGGGCAGCCTCGAGGAGCTGAGGGTGGCCTCCAGCAGACATAAGAAACCTGAGTCCTCAGTCCTACCGGTATAAGGAACTGAATTCTGCCAACAACCTGAGTTAGCTTGGAAGCAGAATCTTCCCGTTTGAGCCTCCAGGTGAGAACATAACCTGGCCAATACCTTGGTGGCAGCAGGGAGAGATCCTGAGCAGAGGACCCAGATACACATGCTAGGAATGACCCACAGAAACTGGGCGATAATGAATGTGTCATTTTTAGACACTAAGATTGTGGTCATTTGTTAAGCAGCAGTAAGTAATACACCTACAGACACCACTTCTTCTATAGCCCTCTTAAGTGGTAGCCATTGATTTTCTTCCATATCACGAATTAAAAGCCTGATGGTAGGGTTGGTATGTATCTTCTGCCCATTTTCTTTTGACCTTTCTTCTGAGTCTGCGATACTGCAATGCTATCCTCTTCCCTGCCTGAGATCCTCAGCCATCATCTGAACTCTCTGTCTCACATCCTCTTCTACATCTATGGCCTGCTATCATTCCAGCAAATTCATTGTTGTCTTAGGTGAATTGTGCAACTGTTCGACTGAACTCTCAGTTTCTTGACTTCTTTCTCTCCAAAGACCACATCTACTCTCTCTAAGCCACAATCACAATTCTATAATCACAATTTGGGCTTTGGCATCACTGGAAACTGTGCCACCCCCAAAATCATTGAGTCCCCCCCCCCTTTCTGAATTCTTCCTCCTTTCCTTTCAGCTGGCTTGTTCAATTATTCCCACAGCAAATGTTCTTCCCCCTCATGGCAACTCTGGTCCATTACTCTCTCTACTCACCCCACACCATTAGCCTTCTCACTTCCTTTCTTCCCTCCTTACCAGGCTTAGTGTCCCTGACCATAACAGATTTGGTAATCCCCTAACCTCAATCCTTTCTCTTATTGTTCCACCTGGCAAAACCCCAACTGTGGATGGACCCAACTATCCAATTTCAGTATACTGGTACCCAAACTACTTCTACACTGGTGCACACCAGTTCCACATAAATTCATGGTCACTCTGTTTAGACAGGCCCTCAATACATCTTGGAAACCTTTCAAGTGTCTACTATTAACTCATCTCCCACAGTGATTATTTTAATCCTCTATCAATTGCTTCATAACTCTGGCCTTTCTTCACTCCTTCGCTTGCAGCAGATGATCTTGTCTTTAAAAATATATATTTTTAAAGTGCTAATAGAAACCATCAAATGAAAATTTCCAACTGAGACAATGCTCTTATCTGATCCTCTTTTCTCTCCTGTTCTAAGTGCTGTCATCTTTTTTGCCATAGCCAAAACCCTATACCTATACTTTGGATTCCATCTCTTCCCACATCCTATGGAAAAGTCTACTGTTTGTGATCCTTTATTTTTCTCATGTGTCTAACCTCTCCCTGTCAACTGGGTACCCCCCCATCAGCTTTTAAATATAAATATTTTTTTCTTCCCCATTTTCTCATTCTTCCCCTTCTGTAACTCCAATTACCCATATATTAACTTTTTGCTATTGTACCACAGGTCCCTGAAACTCCATTTTCTTCTCAATTTTTCTTTTTCTTACACTTTTCCAGATTGGATATTTTTTATTAATCTATCCTAAAGTTCACTCTTTGCTCTGACATATTCATTTGACCATTAAGCCCATCTACTGAACTTTTTCATATCATATACTTTAGTTATGAATTTTCCATGTGGTTCTTTTCTATATTTTCTGTTTTCTGCTGAGATTTCTTTTCTGCTCATTAATGATAAGTGCATTTTTCTTTATTTCCTTGAATACATAATATCTGCCTTAAAGTCCTTGTCTGATAATTCCAATATCTGGAATTGGCCTCTAATGTTTGCTTTGCCTTTGAGAATGGGCCATATTTTCCTGGTTCTTTGAATGCTAAGTAATTTTGGATCATTTCTTGAAGGTTATGTTGAGGGAACTATGGATTCTGTTATTTAAAATTTTCTTATTGTGATATATATATAAAATAAAAATTCCCATTTTAACGTCTTTCAGGAATACAATTTGGAAAAATGCCTGTTCAAGTCCTTTTCCCATTTTTAAACTGGATTGTTTATCTTTTTGTTGTTGAGCTCTAGAAGTTCTTTATATATTCTGGATTTTAATCCCTTATCAAATATATGGTATACAAATACTTTCTCCCATTCCATAGGTTGTCTTTATACTTTCTTAATAATGTCCTTATTGATGCACAAAAGTTTTTAATTAAAAAAATATTTTTATTGATAAATCTTCACACATATACATTCCATAACTAGTGTACAATCAATGGCTCACATATCATCACGTAGTTGTGTATTCATCACCATGATAATTTTTAGAACATTTGCATCACTCCAGAAAAATAAATAAAAAGAAAAAAGAAAAAAACTCATACATACCATATCCCTCACCCCCTCCCTTTCATTGACCACTAGTATTTCCATCTACCCAATTTATTTTACCCTTTGTTCCCCTATTATTTATTTATTTATTGTTATCCATATTTTTTTACTCATCTGTCCATACCCTGGATAAAAGGAGCATCAGACACAAGCTTTTCACAATCTCACAGACACACTGTAAAAGGCATATCATTATATAATCATCTTCAAGAATCAAGGCTATTGGAACACAGCTCAACAGTTTCAAGTACTTCCCTCCAGCCACTCCACTACACCATAAACTAAAAAGGGATATCTATTTAATGCATAAGAATAACCTCCAGGGTAACCTCTCAACTCTGTTTGAAATCTCCCAGCCATTGAAACTTTCATTTTGTCTCATTTCTCTCTTCCCCCTTTTGGTCAAGAAGGCTTTCTTAATCCTTTGATGCCAGGTCCTGGCTCATCCTGGAATTTCTGCCCCATGTTGCCAAGGAGATTTATACCCCTGGGAGTCATGTCCCACGTAGGGGTGGGGGAAGCACTGAGTTCACCTCCAAGTTGGCTTAGAGAGAGAGGCCACATCTGAGCAACAAAAGACGTTCTCTGGGGGTGACTCTTAGGCATAATTTTAAGTAGGGATATATCAAGGTATCACACTAACCTGGTCAAACCAACAAAGTTTCACTCCATATTCAAGATTCCATGTACTTATGGTGTTCAACTAAACTGACCATGCAAGTTAAATTAGGAAATGTACTACTCAAGATATAAATTTTGCACCAAATAAACATCTCTCCCTTTGGTCTCATACAGATGTTGTAGTTTTAAAATATGACCAATATCATCCTTTACCCTGTATTCTGATTTACCTTAGTCCTATACAGATCAGCCTCATTCATATTTCTACTCAAAGTCAGATCCCTTTTTCAACTTTTTAAAATTTATTAATTAAAAAAATTAACAAACAAAAATATTAACATATCATTCCATTCTACATATACAGTCAGTAATTCTTAATATCATCACATAGTTGCATATTCATCATTTCTTAGAACATTTGCATCGATTTAGAAAAAGAAAAAGACAGAAAAAGAAATAATATGGTAACAGAAAAAAAAGATTATACATATCATACCTCTTATCC
The DNA here is from genome assembly GCA_004026745.1 of Myrmecophaga tridactyla. NCBI lineage: Eukaryota > Metazoa > Chordata > Mammalia > Pilosa > Myrmecophagidae > Myrmecophaga > Myrmecophaga tridactyla. The sequence goes on from PVIY010047051.1 coordinate 17,569, forward strand.
CTCGCTTTCATTGATCACTAGCATTTCAAACTAAATTTATTTTAACATTTGTTCCCCCTATTATTTTTTTTATTCCATATGTTTTACTCATCTGTTGATAAGGTAGATAAAAGGAGCATCAGACACAAGGTTTTCACAATCACAGAGTCACATTGTGAAAGCTGTATCATTGTTCAATCATCCTCAAGAAACATGGCTACTGGAACACAGCTCTACATTTTCAGGCAGTTCCCTCCAGTCTCTCCATTACATCTTGAACAACAAGGTGATACCTATTTAATGTGTAAGAATAACCTCCTGGATAACCTCTCGACTCTGTTTGGAATCTCTCAGCCATTGACACTTAGTTTCATTTCACTCTTCCCCCTTTTGGTCGAGAAGGTTCTCTCAATCCCTTGATGTTAATTCTCAGCTCATTCTAGGGTTTTTCTCAGTCCCTTGATGCTGAGTCTCAGCTCATTCCAGGATCTCTGTCCCATGTTGCCAGGAAGGTCCACACCCCTGGGAGTCATGTCCCATGCAGA
>PVIY010047052.1:0-18086 GCA_004026745.1 Myrmecophaga tridactyla
TGTTCTGTCCCTGAACTTTCCAGCTGCATCAATAAATTCCCTTCCTATGTAAGCTAGTTTGAGCTGGATATTTAGTTATTTGCATCTGAAGGTGTCCTAAGAAGCTAATGGTCATGAATTTGAATCTGAGAACATTTACACAGTGTTTCTCTGAGGCAATCATTTCGGGTTGCTTTGAGAGTCACAATAAGGATTGTGAAGCAATTGTTTATACTGCAGGGCATTGTGATTAATAAGAAGTTTCAGTTTAAGGGATATCATAAAGAACAGACAGAACTAACGGGGACAGTGATCTAAGGCTGTGGAGTAAGTATCCTTCATTCATATTGCCCCAAACCAGAAGCATAGGTGGGAGGCTGCAAAGGCTGGAGGAGAAGCAAATAGGGCAGAGGGTTGGGAAAGAAGATAAAATAAAGAATGGAGTGTTACTGCCAAGAAAAAAAAAGTATAATACCATGGGGCAAAAATCACCTAAAGGCATGATGAATCAGGGGAAGCTTAGATTGTCTGAAACCAGAAGAATTAAATGGCAATTAAAGTCATAAAAAAATGCATCATTATTCTCTGCAAGTAAACTCAGTGAAATTGCAATGGCATCTAGAAAACCGTGGCAGATATATCTCATGGGGAAGGGGTCAGTGTGAGATAGGAACTGCAGCTGTTGAGCAGCTTGCTACATGGTGCATCATAGGCATACAGGCTCAGGAACAACAGAAACTTTCTACAAATAACTGCATTATTACTTATACTGCACAAAGGGTACATGAGAACAGGGGAAGAGTTCCTATCATGGTCAGTCTCCCAGGGAGGCCAACTGCTTGGGTCATGGTTAGTGGACAGCAGCTCCGCATTCCCCACTCCACATCAGAGAGAAGAGACATATCTGTGCTGTTTGAGTGTTGAATATTTATCCACCCTAGGAGCAGAGTCCCTGCCAATAGAGTTCCTGTTCTGGTAAGCATCTGGGGCTGCTTGCTTCTTGTTTCCACATTCAGAGATGGTCAACCTTTTTTATAAGACCTAACATCTTCCCCAGGCTGTGGAATGGAAACAGACTGAAATATCTGCACACAGTAGAAAAGGAGGTAATGTAGGGAGAGGGCCCCTGAGTATGTGTCTGCGGTTCAATTTAGTAGCAGAATTGAGCATGCCTGATGGGCGATTGAGATGTCTGGCATTGGTGAAGTGTGATGATCCCTCTATCTGGGTTGCAAAGCTGGGAAGAACTGGTTTTCTTCTGTTCTCTCACTCTTTCTTTTCATGATGTTTTGGAAGAGGAGCACAGACAGGAATACATTTGCTCTAAAGTCACACAGAATAGTTGGGGCTGAGCAAATATGAACTAGATCTATGAAAATCCAGGGCAGAATAAAAAGAAGGATAGAAACCTGGGGGTTGGGAAAGAGAGAGTTGAGAACTACCTGGGCAGACTTAGAAATTCAGACAAGAAATCTGAGAGGATGACTGAATGTTCAGAAGAAACGGAAAGATATCCAAAGGCAAGACCCAAGGATTTCTGCCCAACTGGTAGATCTGTTGCCTTGACAGGATGTTTTAACCCAAGGCAAAGCAAAATGTCTTGAGAGGATGTTTTAACCCAAGGCAAAGCAAAATGCACTTATGGCCCAGATTGGATAATATCTTTTTTACCCCCGGGAATGTAGCAGAGTTTACAGAGTACCATTTAGCCTGGCCTGGGAGCTGACATAAGAACAAATATGGCCATGATTGCATGAGTTAGGGATAGAGGACAGCCTTGCACCGGGGGAAGTAAATGAGTTACTGTGGGAAGTATTTGGAACAGATTTTCCAAATACTTAACAAGTTCCTAGTCTTACTGTTTACATTAGTTATATCTAGTATAAGCCACAAGATTTCCTTGCAATGCAGTTCAATTACCTGTGCACTGGACCAGAGATTGAGCTTGCAGTGGTGAATGTGATTGGGAGGATACCAATATGAGGGAGAAGGGGCGGGGAGCCTAATCCCCGAACTGTGCTTTGGGAGAAAGAACTTTAAAAAACAAAAACAAATACACCTGATAGGGAAAGAAATTTAAACTCCCTTGTGCCAATGTCCTCACACAAGGGTCAAATGATATAAACATGAAAGTCCCTTTCAGCTTACTTACTGGATAAGTTTATATATCAACTATGTAAGAAGAACTGGGGAGAAAGACCCTCCTTTTGAGTTTGTTATAAGGGAGTCACATTTCTTCATGGACAAGTGAAGACTGTCCCATGAGAAGTTATACATATACATCACACAACATCACAGCTGAGAGACATTCTCCCTTCCCCTAGCTGCATTTTCTAAGCATGGCAGTATGTTTTAAATAGAAACATAAAAAATCGAGCCAACAAAATCAGAACCTCACAGATGGTCTTTAAGGAGTGGCCACTCCCTGGCCAGTGGGACAGGCCTCTTATGCCCCATCCTCCCACCTGCAGTTTCAGGTAACTCTTTTAACTCTACTTCTTTAGATTGATTTAAAAAAAAAATACTAATGGCTCATAATGATTCCCATGGTAATATGTTTCAGGGAAAGGATGCAAGAGTTTACTTCACGAATAAATTTCAGCCTTTTCAGCCTGACACTCTCTCGTGGAAGTATTCCCCAGGGATGACAGACTATGCAGGTTGTAAGAAACGTAGTTCTGAGAGTAAAAATATTTCAAAGAGTTAGAACTCCTCTTAACATAACACATCATGCTCAATGAAAATATGACTTTCCAGGACCGCCTCTTATTTGTGAAGGAGCTTTCTGAATTTAGGATCAGCTAATGGAGAGCGTCCAGATTATCTGTGCCTGGTTGGGTTGAGATTCCCAAGGGCATCATGGCTTTTTGACGTAAACCAGGAAGAGATATTGTAACCCCAGTTAACAAATATAATTACAACTAGGACATAGCTTCTTATTAGCCTTGTGAAGTTTTGTAATGTAGCCAAAAGCAAATTCATGTAACTATTGTAATTCGCTGAACTTAACTGGGCGGCCTTGATGCTTGCTTTATAAAGCAACTGAATAACTCATAGTAATCTTGTGACCCTGTACTTATCCTCATCTTAGTTTGTAACACAGAAGTCTTGTGATTCAGTGAACAGCCCCCTAATGCTTATTAATGAAGAAATTTGAGTCAATCAACACCAGTTCTCTACCTTATCATGCTAGATAAAGCCAGTTCCAACCAAAATTAGTCCTCTTGACATGTGCAGCAGCATAAAACTTTACCCAGTAGTAACTACTACCTCACTATAATACTAAAATCATGCCCATCATCATGGGAAGGCACCATTTTCTTACATGTGTCCTATGATTAAATATTGATAAAGCTGCACGTGTTCAACTAGGATGCCACCTCTTGCCTTGTCATCACTGCACTTATCAAAAGCTTGTCTTTGCCAAAATGCTGTAAAACTCTCAGAAGCTCTCCAGTTTGGGGAGACAGATTAGAGGTTCACAAACCTCCTGTTCTCCTTACATTGTGCTGGGTATTAAAGCTCTTTTTCTCTTTGAAAACCTGGAATCACAGGATTGGTCCTTGTGCACACTGGGCAGCGTAGGCACAGTTTGTCTGTTAACAATATACCGTGAGTTCTTCTGAGGCACCCCAGGAATCAGCTGCTATAGTTAGAAGTTTTGAGATACAGGCTAGGAGGTATCAGGTGCAAAAGCAACCACAGAGCTCTCTGAGGCAAGAGTGTTAGACCCCAAGGAGGATGTCAGCATCACAGGTGATGATGTGGGTGATTAATGGTTGGCACCTGCCTCACCTAATAAGGCTAGAGGGCACCTGTATCTTTAAGCATGCAAAGCGTACTTCTAGGGTGACCCTCCATACTAATATGTCCCAGCCTGAGTTGTCTCTCTTTCTCGCTCTCTCTCTTTTTTCTTTTTGCTGCACCCTTTGGATCATGAACTTTCTGCAGGGTCATCCCCCATACTGGCTGCACTCCCCATCCATTCACTGAATTGTTTTTGAGGAGGCAGGATTTTTAGTGCTAAAACCAGGACAGTCCTGGGCAAATCAGAACAGTTGATCACCCTATTTGTGACTTAAATTCCCAACAACAGGAATTTAACCAATAAAGAGTGCTTAACAAGTCTAGGTTTTATACTCCGTGCTATTAAGTACTGTACTTGTGTTTTTGTTTATCAGGGTACTTTCATTCCCACGGAAATTGACTGGGGCTCCATTTCCTGTGTCCAATATAGTAAAGTAGCAAATGTACACACAAAAGAAGGCGTTGAGAGTCCTTGAAATTCTAACTCCCTGCAAACCCTGTTTGTATACACTGCGTTGTCTCTATGGAAGTGGGAGGGCACTGATGCCACAATCTTAGTCAGAGACTAGTAGATGAAAGAGTAATGGGACCACTTGAACATCTCGAGGTCTGAAAGCTCTTTATTTCCGGGTTTGCAACCTTCACACATACTACCTGAGGCAATCACTAATCTCCTGGAGAACCACTGCCAATTGCCTTTTATTGCTTAATTATTTTACCTGCCTCCCATTAATTACTTAGATTCAGTCTGGGCTTGTTCTTACTAGGTGATTTGCAACAGCCTGAGTATGGCTGTTCTGGTTAAAGATAAATTCTTTTCTAGTGTTAATAGAGCATGCAAAAAGCTGGGTCTACAGGAAAATTTCATCTGGCTGGAAGTCCTTGGCAAAAGAGACCAGAAGTACAAAAGGGATGGGTTGAGAACATGTCAGCATCTCAAAATTCCATCTCCTGTTGGGTGGAGGAGAGATAGAGCTTATTCTCACTGATTTGTGCAATTTTACTTAAGGGTGTGGTAACAGGAGGCTTTTCACAGCTTCTCACAGGATGTAAATGAAGAGCCATCTTCCTACTTGGACTGTTTTTTTTAACTGCTCTTTCTTCACCTTTGGTCAACAAAAAAGCTGGGAGAAGGTGGGGATAAGGAGGTGGAAAGTAAAGCCATTCTGGTTGTCTTTTCTTCCATTCAGTTTAAACTCAAAATCTGAGTTGATATTCATTCCCTGGTATTACCATCAGTCTTTCAAAGTTGTGTTTGGTATCCTTGTCTGTGGGAGGCTGTCAGCCTGTATTTCAAGATGTAGTTTCGCATTGCCAGTCTGTTTCTACTTATTAGGATCTGCTGGCAGTGGATTGCCGGCTCTGAGCTGCGCCTTGTACTGGTGTTTGGAGATGTCTGGGGTATCACTTGTCCTGAAGGATCCTGAGTCTAAGTTAGAAGACTTAGAATAAAAAAAAAAAAAAAGAAAAAGAACTAAATAAACACAGTAAGTCTCTTCCCTATTGGGTGGGAGAAGGGATGGATAAGAGATATGGGGGAAAATGGAATAATTAATTATAGAAATAAATAAAACAAGTGAGGTATCAAAGAAGATACAGTTCCATGAACTAAGAATTATGACTAATTTGATCACTTTATCTGAGGTTAAAAGAAAAAAAAAGGAAAACAATATAATTAATTCAGTGAAGGAAACTAAGAAGCAGAGGCAGCATTAACAAAGTAATGTCTTCTCTGTGAAGTCAACGAAAGCTTCTTGGGGGAGGTGATATAAAATGAATAGGATTTTTGGAAGGATGAATAGGATTTTGCCTGGAAGAGTGGTATTAAGATTGTCAGAGTAAGCAAATAAAAATACAGATGCCAAGTTAAAACTGAATTTCAGATAAACAATGAATATTTGAAATATTTTAGACATACTTGCACTAAAAGCATTATTTTTATTTGAAATTCAAATTTTACTGGGCGTCCTCCTTTTTATCTGAAACCTATGTGTTGTGATTATGTGCCGTTCCAGCAGAAGGAAAGTCATATTTGAAATGGAGGCATAAGGCAGCTTATCATGTGCATGGAGTGATGTGACAATTGATACAGGTGGCCCATGAGTTGGAAGGCAGGAAATCTCCAGCCATGACCCATGTGGAGAGAAAACTAATAGCGATGAGATGAGGGTTTCATATGTCATAATAAGGAGCTTTAGCCAATAAAAGTTGGGAAGCTCGTGAAGAGTTTTAGACAGAAGAGAGACTTGATTTAGAGTGGAATTTGGGGAGTATCATTTTGATAGCAGAGTGGAAAGTAGATTGGGAGGGAGGGGCCTAAAGAGGGGGCGGGGCAGGGTGCCTACCTCCCTACCCCAAATTTGCTCCATTAATTTATGTGCTCCAGCAGTATTTGGAAAAACCCCACATTCCCACGCCAACCCCCCTGTCTTTTATAAATTTCTTTTTAATTTCAAAGTAAAAGTCTTTGAACTGAAACCTAAAATAGGTAGCAGCTGAACTGCCTTCTCTGACTCTAGTTTATTCTGATTAGTCACCCAGTAAGGGTGACTTGTTCCAATTTTCTAGGACTTAACTGGCTTTAGCTCTGAAGGTCCAGTTCTCGCAAACTCCCTTCAGTTATAGGCAAACCGGGACTGTAGATCACTCTAGAGCTTCAAGAATAATTAAGCCCCAGTGTAACTGTTCTTTAGCCAATGGAGAATGCCTATAAAATCCTAGGACTTAGTAGTGAATTAAGAAGCTTTAGAAATCTGTGACATACTGTGCTATAGTGTTGGGTGATATGTAAATTGGTCTTTAGGGTCTCCCAGGTTAGCCTTTAGGTCCACAAATTTTCTAAGAAGTGCTTGGATGATTATTGTATAAACTATGACTTTATCTGCTTCAGACAACTGCTGTGAATAATCTTTCTGATCATGTCATGAACTTTTCCCTTGTAATTCTGGGCCTTTCACAATTGTCCATGCATGTTAAAGGCACAGTTCCAGTTGCAATATATTTTCTTTTCCTGAGATTCTGTTCCTTCCCACTCTTGTCCTCCCAAATTTAATAATGGATTTTCCACTATTATAAAAAATTCTCTTGGTATGATGAAATGGAAAAATTAAGTATTGCCAGTCAGAAGAAGTAAGTTCAGCTCCTACTCTGCCACTTATGCAGGCTCTCTACTTTGGGGCAATTAACTGCTCTTTTTTTGTATTCTCATCGGTAAAAAGATATAAGCTGCTTCACCAAATTGCTATGAAGATCAAGTTAGTTCATGTCTGTAAGATGTAAAGCACTATCACATTCAGATGCGTGGTAGGTTGTGGTAAATGTACCTTAAGATGATGTGTCTTGTCCCGTTATTAGGTATATACTTGGAAGAACTGAAGACAGGGACACAATAGACATTTGCACATCAATGTTTATGGTGGTGTTATTCACAACTGCCAATGGATGGCAGCAGCTGAAGGGGCCATTGACTGAAGAGTAGAAGTATGATCTGTGGGGTTTGTGCATGATGGAATACTGTGCAGCTGCAGTAAGGAGTGAAGCCATGATGCATATAATGACGTGAATGAAACTTAAGGTCATGCTGAGTGAAACAAAAAAACAAATGCAGTATGGTCTCACTAATATGAACTAACGATAATCAGAGCACTAAATTCAAGAGCATAGACTGTCAGGAGATAAGAAGAGGGCAGAGATGGGGTGATCAATGCTTAAGGAGTACAGAATATTTAATATGGTTGATTGAAAATGCTCAGAAATGGATAGCGTGATACTGTGTGATGATAATACAATACTGCAAGTATAATTAACAAAGCTGAGTCTGTGAATGGTTTAAAGAGGAAAGCTAGGGCAATGTTTGTCACCAGAAGGAAAGCTAGAGGATAAAAACTGAGACTATAACTTAGTGAAACCCAGAGTTCACAACGATAGTGGTGAATTGTACAAATATAGGAAAGTTCTTACAGAACTAGAACAAATGTAAGTCAGTATTATAGGGTGTTAATAATAGGGTGGTAGGTGGGAAAAATACAATTAATGCAAACTAATGTCCATAGTTAACAGTATTATTGTAATAGTCTTTCAATAATTGTAACAAAGGCACTATGCCAAGGCTAAATGTCAATAATAGGGGGCATAAGGGGCATGGGATTTTATTTCAGGAAAAATGAGAATGTTTTATATTGACAGTAGTGGTGAATGCATAGCTATGTGATTATAATAAGAGCCATTGATAGTATCTTTAGGATAGATTGTATTGTGTGTGAATAAATTTTTTTTTTTTTTTAAAGAATCGGGGAGAAAAGGGTGTGGGATGTTTTGGGTTTCTTTTTAATTTTTATTTCTATTTATGGAGTAATGAAAGTATTCTAAAATTGATCATGATGATGATGAATATACAGCTATGTGATTATACTGTGAGCCATTGATTGTATACTTTGGATGGATTGTATGGTATGTGAATATATCTCAATAAAATTGTATTGAAAAAGATTATGTGGATTAGAGCACTTAAAACTATGAAAAAAAACTTAGAGGTATAACCTTCTTCTCTCTTTACTATCAGTGGACTGCTTCAACTTTGATTTTATATACAAACTCTGATTAGACTTTTAAACTTCATAATATCTTGACTCTTGCCTGGATGCCAAGACCTTGTTATATTTCTTCCAGGTGCCAATTTCTTTTTTGGTTTCAGACTTCTGCTCTAATATTATATTGCAATGTGTTAATTTAGCTTCCTAGTATTCTTACTTATGTAACAAAGAGTAATTTCTTCCTAAGTTGTTCCTAGTTAAGATCTCTTCTAATCTTCTTTTGAAAATGAAAATATGCAAATCTCTATATGTGACAATTGCAATGCAGTAGGTCAGTAGCTGTACAGTAGGTATGTCTGAAGTGTAGAAAAGACAGGAGAAGGAACCCTGGCCAGAGGTTTGGGGCAGGGTAGCATCACAGAGGAGGAGGCATTTCAGAAGAGACCTAAAAGATGAGTAAGATTTTCTATTTGACAAGAAGTGAGGAGGTGAGTTTCAAGCAAAGGATCTGTGTAAAGATATGGAAGTATGAGGGATTCTGAAGTGTTTAGGGAACCATAGTAATTAAGCAAACTGGACATAAAGTGCAAGGCAGTTAGGGAATGACAGGATTTGAGTTGCAGGCAGGCATCAAGAGGAGCCCAGTGTGTTATCAAAGGATTTTAGGTACCATCCTGTAGGTAATGGTAAAGCACTGAACAACTGTGAGCAAGAGACTGACATGATCTGAGTTAGAAAACTCCCTCTGACAAGTGTCAAATAAAGAACTTTAGGAGTCTCAAAACCTGAAGAGATAACAAGAATTCCATCCCTGTGCTGGTATGCAATAATAATTAAAAGGAACCAACCAACCAACCAACAAAAACAAAAATGAGTCCACAGAAACCAGCAACAGTTTCTTTGTCTCTAATGACAACACTGATGCATTCTTGGAAATAACAAATGCTTTCAAAACAAGTGTTTGGTGCCCCCTATGCTTTGCTGCTTCCATAAGCCTGTGCTAGGTGGCCTATTGAGTAATACAGCACCTGACAGAAGTGTGGAATGTGGGAGCAGCCTTTCATTTTGCTTTCTCTCCATCCATCTAGGCATCCAGGTAGCAGAAAACATATTGGCAGAAAGCATCATTCCAGCATGTGGTTTCTTCTTGTTCCTCTGCTCCCACTAAATCTTACATGAAGGGCTAAGTGATGAGCATTCAATAGCTACAGTTGCTAAGAAGCAGAAAGAGAAAATAATAGGGGTCCATTGGAATGGTGGTAATCCTGAAGTTTCTTTCATGATTCAGTCCTTGTTCTTGGGCTTTGAATAACTGATTTATTGTTGGAAGTTTCAGGCAGCAGCATTGCATACAAGGCTAGGTAGGCTCGGTCCCAATCTACCTTTCCAGCATAACCTTCTGCTGCTTCCCACCTCCTACTTTCCATTCTAAAGTCAGAAATACTCATTGCCTTTCTATAGACACCATTCTGTTTAATGTGTTTGCATATGCTGACCCCTCTGCTTCAAACCCTTATTTGGATAATTCTCATTCTCATAATTGTGTGAGTCACATCTTCATGGAAGTAATTCAACCAAAAAAGTCATACACACAACTGAGTTGTTCAATCTCCATGAAAACAATCTAATCAATTGTATATGGTAGAAACCTGCCAATCTCAGTCTTCTGACTGTGTTTAAAACCTAATTGGAATTCTTTGAGCTTCTTGGATTAATGTTTTTCATCAAATTTTGGAATTTTTCAATCACTCCTCAAATACTTTCTCCTGCCTCTTTTTCCATTTCTCTTTTCTGGGACTCTTATTGTGTGTCTGTTTGTGATGGTTTAAAACTGTATATACTCCAGAAAAGATCATGTTCTTAATTCATTCCTGTGGGTGTAGACCCATCATAAGTAGGATCTTTTGGTGAGTAAGGTTTTTATTTAAGTTGAGATGTGATTCACCTCATTCAGAGTGGGCCTTAATTCTTTTACTGGAGTCCTTTATAAGAGGATAAAAGACAGAGAGAAGACACAGAAAAAAGCCCCAGAGAAGGTAAGAGATGAAATTCAGAGAAGCCAAAAGGGAGAAAAAAACAGAGAAGCTGAGGGATAAGTGCACAGGCAGAAGCTCAGGAAGGAAGCCACTGAAGCCAGAAGCTAAAAGCAATGAAATTCGGGAGAGAAAGGAGAGGCCAGCAGACGTTGACACTTGCCTGGCCATGTGATCAAGGAGTTGAGGATCACCAGTAGTACTTCTTTGGGAAGAGCACAATGTCCTGTGGATGCCTTGATTTGGACATTTTCCTGCTCTCAGAACTGTAAATCTATAAGCTCATAAATCCCCATTGTAAAAACAACCCCATTTCTTGTATACTGTAGTTTGTGAGCTTTAGCAAAGTAAAACAATGTTGATAATACTTAATGGTTCCCTACATGTCTCTCGGGCTTTGCTTATTTTATTCATGTGTCAACTTGGTCAGGTTGTGATGTGTAGGTGTTTGGTCAAGCAAGCACTGTCCTGATTGTTACTGTGAATATTTCATGGACTTAAATCATCAATAATTTGATTGTATCTATGGTTGATTACAACTACAATTTATTGAGGAGATTGCCTTTAACAATGAGTGAAGTCTCATCCAATCAGTTGGAAGGCTTTAAAATAAGTGATGATTTCAGCAGTCAGAGGGAGAATCTCCATATATACTTCATCCAGCCACCTTCTCCTGGGGAATTTATTGAAAAGCTTCATCACAGTTGCCAGCTTGCATCCTGCTCAATGGAATTTGGACTTACCATCCCAGTCATGTGAGACAATTCTTATAAAAGTCTCACAGTATCTACATATATCTCCTGTCAGTTCTGTTTCCCAAAAGAATCCTGAATAATACAGGCCATAATGAAAGATTATGCATTTATAAATGTTTAAAAAATTATGGCTATCTTATGTGTGAATGCAGCAGATCATAGCCTAGTTCACTGAACGGGGCTGAAATGGTCCAAGAGATAGAGTTTGGCAACCCAACTTGTTCATTGGGATGGAGCAGGTAGACAGCTGGAAAGGGATCTGGTAGCTAGCTACAGGAGCAGCCCAAAGGGGATCAGTCTAGACAAACAGCAATGTCTGACTGAGTGCTATAAATGAAGCATTCTATCATATAGCACAATGTTTTTGTTAAACATAAAATAATAGTTTATGTAATATAGGATATTTATATACATTAAAATATAGTAATATAAGAATATTTACATGCATTAAAATATAAAAACATGCATGAGAATAACTATCTGTTTTTTGAAAATTCTTTCTAAATTGTACTATTCTGCAGCCATGCCTCATTCCATCCCTCTATTCAGTGTCTCACTTCCCCTCTGCCCTCAAAACACACACACACACACACACACACACACACACACACACACACACAGCTCTGCACTTGGTTTCAGTCCTATCCTGACAGTCAGACCTGTATCATTTCCTGTTCAGAAGACATTGTGTTCAACCTCGGGCACCACTTCACCCTTCACCCTCACTGTGCTAAGTTATTTATTGCTCTCTGGATGTGCTAGTGGAGCCAGGCCTATCAGACTTTAGAAGTTTGTCTCTCTTTGCCTCAAAAGCAATTTTCCTCTTCTTTGAAAGCTAGTTCCCATGCATCCTTTTAGAGTTAGAAATAGTAGGCCATTATGGTTAGGCATCCAAATGTGGAGTAAGAGGGTCTGGTTTCTAGACATAGTTTTCTTATTTCCTAGTTGTGTGACCATGGCCAAGTTAGTTAATCTCACTAAGTCTCCATTTACTCATCTACTAAATAGTGATGGTAATAACTGTAGCTAATTATAGAGCTGTCATGAGGAACACATGGAAAAATGCAGGTGACACACTGTAAATGACCGGAGAACACTAGGTGTCTCCAAATTTGGTAGCTTAATAAGACAGCTATTGCAGCCTTGTTTCCCAGTATGTATCCTTTTTGCCACTAATTGGACAAGCTTCTTGATATATTATTGCCTTTGGAGTCTGTGCCTTAGGTTTTTCTTCCACAAACCATCCTCAGAACCCCAGAGAATCAAATGTTAACATGTAAATCAGAGTAGGCACTCACAGTGGAATGAAAGGAATAAAGGGAAACTTCATATGCAAAAGTTCCCAAATTAGGCACCCATTGTGCTACTCAAAAGACATCAAGATGGAAGCCCATCCAACTAAGCCTAATCAGTTACAGAGTCTTAATGAGATACTAAAGATAGCCTATTTTGGGCAGGCCACGGTGGCTCAGCAGGCAAGAATGCTCACCTGCCATGCCAGAGGACCCGGGTTCGGTTCCCGGTGCCTGCCCATGTAAAAAAAATTAAAAAAAAAAAAAAGATAGCCTGTTTCTTGGTAGTCTTTATGAAGTTAGAACACATCCAGGCAATTTGCAAAACAGGACTTGGGTTTCATTCATCCTCATTCCAAACATGTCTGATTCTCTGTGAATATCTCTCATCAGCAAATTTGAGAGTCTTATTCTCTGAGGCTGTGAACTGTTTTATAAATACACATACTGAAGATTGAAGTAGTTTTAGTGATCCACTCCTGATTTCCCCACTGATTTCAGTAAGCCACTAAAATTTTTAGACCTTCCTATCTCTGCAAACTGAGATATCTAAGTTTGTGATCTGAGGAGTAATAAGTGGAGTAAAATCTATGTCAATGAGGGTTTACCTCTATTGTTTGATTATCAATTCAGGGAAATGAACTGCACCATCCATATGTCTAAAAAGAAACTGTTCTCATCTGTGTAAAAGTTCTCAATAGAACAAAAAGGAGAATAGACTATAATACAAAGTAATATGGTAGATGTACATTGTACTAGTTGCAAAGGGGAGAAATAACCTACAAAAAATTTTGAGTTCTTTTGCTTTTCAGAAAAATAATAGACAGAAATCCAGGGTATATACAATGGTGATTAATCATTTCTCAAATGCTTACTGACACAGGTCTTGTTTTGAGTTTTCCTAGGCATTAAGTAGGGATTTCAGCTTTGAGAAATACTGTTGCTGAGCTCTTAAATTGTATTAGCTCATCCTTCTAAGTGAGGTTTGAATCCTTGTCACAGAGTGCTTGCCTGGAACAGTAGATGCCTTCACTAGAGAAATTCAAGAAGCACTGCAGTGTCAGGTCTTTGGGGATATACACACCACAGAGATTACTCTGACACCCAAGAGGTTCCCAAAATATGTGTAATAGACCCCAGTGGGTGGGAAAATACAATTTGAAGGGTAATACAAAGTTCTAACCTAAAATTAGAACTTAAAATCTTACAAAGGACTCACTTGGCATTTCTGGAGGAGTAATCATTCTATAAGACCCCATGGATATTTAACTGTTGTGTCATTATTTTTTCTTTGTCTGAAAGGAGAGAAGAGGAAAACCCATCTGCCAACAGATATAACAGAAGGACTTCTGCATTCCTGGGGAGAACAAATTCAGTAACGTTGCTGAGCAGGCAGTTTTTACTTGTTTGTTTATTTGTTTTTAATAGAACCAGCAATAACTGTCAGGGGAAGGATTTTCTTTATCATTTTATACACTTTTGTCTTTAAGTTCTACTGCTAAATACAAGAATCAAGACGGAGCTATTGAGCTTCAAATAAGCACTTGTGGTCCTGGTGATGGTGTGATGTCATGAAGGACAATGGATATGAGAGAGAGGGACTTGGAACCATTTGAAGAGAAAACAGTATAAAATGACTTTACTGATATTGCCCAAGAAAAGCTGAGTGAGTGACAGTGGGGTAACACCTACATGCAAGATGATTGGTATATTTATTAACCAGTTTTCTCTACTGATATAATTATTAACCAATGATGCTAATGTTTAATATTTGGTATCAACCAAAGTAGGCAAAGACCACACCCATTTCAAGTATGACAAGATGAATTTATAGAATCTTGCATGAAGTCACAAAATCAAAGAAGCCTTCACCCCACAAATGGATATGATGCATAATCTCAGTAGCAGAAACAACTTGAAAAAATTGTGCTTAAGGATAGGCTAAGCCTACTTAAAATTATGCTTAAGAGTCACCCCCAGAGGACCTCTTTTGTTGCTCAATGTGGCCTCTCTCAGCCACATTGAGCAGGTAAACCCACTGTCCTCCATCCAATGTAGGACATGATTCCCATGGGTATGTAAATCTCCCTGGCAACATAGGGCAGAACTCCTGGGGATAAGCTGGGACCTAGCATTAAGGAATTGAGAAAGCCTTCTTGACCAAAAGTGAGAAGAGAGAAATGAGACAAAATAAAGTTTCAGTGGGTGAGAGATTTCAAGCAGAGTTGAGAGGCTATCCTGGAGGTTATTCTTACACATTATATAGCTATTCCTTTTTAGCTTGTGGTATATTGGAGTGGCTGGAGGGAAGTGTCTGAAACTTTTGAGCTGTGTTCTAGCAATCTTGATTCTTGAAGAAGATTGTATAAAGATATAACTTTTGCAATGGAAAAAAATCATCCTCTGAGAAACTGGTAGGGCATCTCTTGGTGTGAGAAAGATTCTTCAGCCATCCACCAAGTTCTACCTTAAGTGGTTCTCTTTTCTGATATAGATCAGGCATGCAAAACTGTCTAAAAAACTAAATAGGTAAAATCTATTTTATCTGGAATGGTAAGATTTACAGCCATTTTATTTATAATTTATAAAATCGCTGAGCAGAAGAATGCTAAAATGTTCATTCATTTGATTCAATCAAATGGTAGCACAAGGCTTTACTAAGGAAGTCATGATTCTTGGTTTTGATTGTTTTTTGTATCACGTTACTAGCTGTGAAGCAAGTTGCCACATGGGGCGTCATGGGAACACAGCTCAGGCACAACAGATACATTCAGCAAATGACAGCTTCATTAGGTACGTAGCACAAAATGTCCAAAGGAGCAGAACAGAAGAGATCCCATCCTGGTCAATTTCTTAGGGAGGCCAACTGATCAGGTCAAGGTGAGGAGTGGATGGCAGCTCCATCACTCCACTTTGTCTCAGAGAGAATAAGCACATATGGGCTGTTTAAGTCTTGAGTATCCACTCTTGCCAATAGAGTTCCTGTCCTGAAAGGCATCTGGTGATGCTTATTCTTAGTTTTCCAGTTTAAGGTCTGGCCAGGGCTTTTCATTAGAACTAACATCTCCCTGGGGCTTTGGAATGGAAAAGACGGAAACAATAGAAAAGGAAATGGGAATGGGGGCTCGGGGGAGGGGATATGTGGTTAAGAAGGGTTGGGAGATGGCCATTGAACTTATGTCTGTGACTTCTCCAGCCTCTGAGATGAGAAGATGGTGATTTGTGGTTTTGATTGTGCTTGATTTAGCTAGACACCTCATTGCAATTACATGTTTGGGTTGGAAAATAATCGGTTGAGAGCATGGGTTTATGAAATGTAGTCTTTTGCCGAACAATATGGTTCTCTGAATCTTGGACTTGCAAATTTTCCCTTCCTTTAGTTTAAGAATGACATTGCCCAAGCTTTAAGAACTTTATGTTGTTACAAAATATGGCATATTTTAGATGTTTTATGGAGTGCCACACCATGATAAATTCAACATATGTCTTGCACATCTTTTGGCCTGTTTTAGGTCTGGCTGTCTCTTTTAGGATCCCTTTCAAAAAAGTGCTTGGAACACAATATTTTATGAAAACTCCATAAAATGAAGGTTATTGAATGAACCTAAAAAGCTATTAACTGTGTTCTTATAATACTTCCTTTGGAATCTTAGATTTATGATAAAATTAGAATAACTTGATCATTATATATTGTGGTTTAGATCTTTTGAATTTGCAGAATTATATTTTGGATGCTTCTTAGGATAATCTTACAATATCTTGAAATAGAAATATGTATTTGAAATGCCAATCCAAACTAAATGAAGAGTGCTTTTTAAATGTGTTTGCTTTCTCTGTAAGAATCAAGAGTTAAACAAAACAAATTAACACAAATTAACACAAACAAACAACATTTTTCTCCACATTGGAGGAGATTGTCGATTTATGAGCAAGTTGGCTTAAACAGTCACTTTTAATAAATCCTGACATATTACAGGATGCTTTTTTGTACTGGTGGGTCACTGTATCTAAAATGAATTTATATGCCATGGTGATAACAATAGCACATGCATTGTTATTAAAGTAAATGAACATTAATACAATGATCTAAATTTCAACTACCACTTGGTGGCAGGAGGATTGAATAGGCACTTAGCAAAAGTGAGTGGCTGGGGGTCACCCTTGTTACAATAGGGGTTATTAAGGACATGAGGAGAAGATATCTTAGCCACAGGCAGTCTTTGATTGTCTAAGTTCATTCTAGTGTTCCAGTTTACATTGCATGTTGAACATTAGGCAGCCCCTGCAGTTATTTTGTTTTGTTTTGTTTTGTTTTTGATTCAGGAGTATGTGCATCTCTGTGTGTGTGTGCCACACAGGAAATAAGAAATAGAGTTTGAGTGAAGAGGATTGTGAATTCTAAACTTTGCTTCCCTCAGTCAGCAAGTATTCTTTCCTTCTTCCCTAATTTAAACATGGAAATGATATAGAGGACCCTCGTAGGCAGGATCATTCATTAAAGCAGTTAGCTTCTCCCTGAACTCACAAAAGGTAACAGCAGAACCTCCTAAAAAATGACGCATGAAGTGTGGAGCTGTGAAATGACCCCTGAGTGCTTGCAGCTCTGTATCCTATTCTCCACTTGAAGCTGCTTCTGAAATCTTTCTCATCTTCAGCATAGATCCTGCTTGGGTCTAACTGCTTGGATGGGTACTTCAACTCCATTGCATCTTTGGAACTTGAACTTCTGGCTTTGTTCCTGGATATGGTCTCCTGCTCTCCTTTCTCTCCTACATAGGTAGCGAAGGGATAGCCCCTGTACCACCCACTTCAATTCTCTGTCACTGATCTCTGATTCATCCTGGGTCATCAAATCCTCAGGCCTTGGTTTCTTTAGAAGCGTCTTTGGTTAGCAGATGTGTCTGGCTGTGAGGCCTGATGGCATCAGAGTTCTTTATGCCTTTCATTTGGTGCTTTGGTTGTGAAACTCATTGGTTAATATATTTTTATGTATGTTTTATTTTTATTTGTGATTAATATATTTTTATTTCCAAAGATGACTAAAAATGTCAGTGAGCTGCTGAGTGGGATTAAGTTCAGAGTACCCACAGAGAAAATGGGAAAAAGGAAGCCCTCTCTTAACTGCCATCCATTTAACAAACTCACCACATTAAAGGGGGCTCTCCATTCCCACTCTAAAGTGTACTGACAGATGCCCAAAGCATGATGAATCATTGTAGCTCCTGAACTGTTCTCTGTTAACCCACAAACTTCTACTGCCACAGTGAGTTATTTGCTTACCAAGGGCCGATGGTTCTCATGCCTGTTTATGCCACTTGTACTTAGTATAATTATATAATGTAATTAAATATGATGTAAAACTAATAAAACATGAAAGTGAAAATGGCGTTGCTGTTTCTGCAGAAACTAAAGTTTCATAAGGACTAGATGGAGGAAAGTTGCTAGAGAAATTGCTTTTGAGTCAAGTGAAGGTGAGTAATGGTTATCAGGTGGGAAGAAAAGGAAGGCTCCATACTCATATTACTGTATGGGTGTTTTTAATTTCTTGTTCAACATCATGAAAATTGAAACAGAAAGTCATAACAGAGGCATTTTTTTACGTGGCATATGCAAGAAGGAAAATCGAGAATGCCTACCTTCAGAGGAGAAGCCTTACATGAAAAGATCAGTAAATAAATGCATATTTTT
>PVIY010047053.1:0-18090 GCA_004026745.1 Myrmecophaga tridactyla
GACCCACTTAAATGGGTGGAGACATGTCTCACCTAATCCAATTTAACAACCACTCTTGACTAAATCACATCAACCAGGCAGATGATCTCATCTCAGTTTCAAACATACAGTATTGAATAGATTATTCTACCTTTATGAAATGGGATTTACATTAAAACATGGCTTTTCTTAGGGGGCATACTTCTTTCAAACCAGGACAGGCATCCAGATGGGTTTCAAACCACTGTTTGAGAATTCCAATCTTGTTGCCATATACCTGTGACTTTTCAGGCACATCTTATGTGAGAAAAAAAAAATGTCTTCCATCTTGAAAGGCCCCTTAAACAATAGAATGAGTAAGAGAATGCCTGCTTCACTTAGCTTTCTCAATACTTGGTGCCAACTGATTTCTAACTTCCCAGATGGTTTTATCTTTTAGCTTTTGTCTACCTCATAAAACAGAACGATGACTGTTCTGTACTTAACAGGCCAGTATTTTGGAAGATAATCTTTTAGAAGAAATGTAATTTTAAAAAAAAGAGCTCAACGTCTCCTGAGTTTATCTCTGCAAAGTCTGGAGAAGTGCTCAATAAACAAAAAATAATCAGGTACTTTCTTGTTAAAAGAACAGGTTCTAGAGGAAGGCTGTGGTTGTTCTAAGTTATTTCTTATTTTTAAAAAACCTTTTCTATCTGAATAAGGCCTATGTATTGGATCAATGTCAATTTCCTGGTTTTGAAATTGTACTCTAGTTATGTAAGATGTTATCACTGAGGAAAACTGGGTGAAGGGTTCTTGGGATTCTGTGCTATTTTTGCAACTTCCTGTGAACTTATAATTACTTCAAAATAAAAAGTTAAAAAACATTTACAAGCTAAAATAAATATCTATGATCAAAAAGAACAAATTTTAAAAAGTCCATTCTAACCTCTAACCATCTCAAGAAGATGCATGTCTATATTTTGAGACTATAACTGTTTGTTGAATAGAACCCTTCCTTTAACATGATCTTATAGAACCCTTCAAGAGAGACCTGTCAATCTGCCTCGCACACCCCTAGAGATGCATTGATGAGATTTTGGACTCTACATGAGACAACTAGAGTTAAAAAAGTAAAAAGAAACATGAAGCAATCACCATTTCCTAGCAAACATAAACACTCATTTCACTGCACTGGTTACAACATGACTTTCTTTACAACAAATAATCCAATTCAGCAAACCCTGTCTCCAGTCTTTAGTCTTACAATGCCATTCTTCCAAAGCAAAAAAGGCAGATGGTTATTTATAAAGTCAGACAGAAAATAGTTTCTACCAGAGAAGTTCAAGAAAACTCAAGTTCTTTGTTTCATCTTCTGACTCAGTAGGCCACACCTACTGAAGCCAGGGGATGGCCAGTGAAATGCAACTAAAGTTGTAACCCCTGGAGTATCCTCTAGTCCCTGGCTGGAGACATTGATCGTATGACTTCAGAGTTCATTTTCCTTACCCCCCAAATTTCATCCATTAATTTGGAGACTCCAAAAATCTCTGATCAGTTCAATCAAAGCAGCAAAATAAACACAAATCTTCCAAACTGATGACTCTATGCCAACTTGATAGCTTAAATGGGCTGAACAGAAAGGGATTATTCAGGAATGGTTTTGCTTCTGAGCACATACACATGATCAAAAAATGATACCATAAGCTCTTTTAAATATTTTGAAAGGTAGAACAAAATAAATCTAATTGGTCAAGTTCCCACCAGCATATGAAAATTAGTAAGTAGGAAATCTGGGAACTCTAACAATTTCTTTCAAAAATGGTTGTTAATTGGCAAAGAATAAATAGCATCAGCCTTTATTGATGGGTTAGAACTTACCTTGGCATCTCCTATGCACTTATCTAAATATATGGATAATAGATTATGCTTGATGTTTTTTGGCCTTCAAACTGGATGCCTTTTGATTAAAGTTACAATATACTTTAACATTTAAAGGGGTGGTGATTTGTATAATACAAAAAATTCCACTAAGTGTAGGGACAGGAAATAAATTACAGCTAGGCCTCATATAAACTGAAACTGGGAATGAGAAAATCAGGAACTGAGTCTATTCTATCCTCCAGGGTCACAGGCTACCTGTCATTTGTGAGTCTTCTTTTCATATATCAAGTTTTTTGCTTATTCTTCTCACACATGCCTTGGGGTGGTGATTAGTCTTACTTTTACTTGCTAACCTCTCAGCTCTAGGGCCCACCATTGACTGCCAATGTCCTTCTGTCCTAGTTCAAGTTTTCAAGAGACAGGATTTGCTAGACTCAAATTATCTATGTTTGGGCAGAGAGCTATGGCATAGGTGATGGGTCAGCTTAATGATTTGTTCAACCCATAGTTCTATCTACCTTGGTCAGAGGATTGAGGTTGTGTGCTTTATTACTCACTCACAGAGCTGAGTTGGGGCTCAGACAATGAGAGAGAAAGAGTAAATATTCTACCTCAACTGTGTCCCCATGATATTTAGCCTTTTGAATGTCTGACTTTATGGGATTCAATATATTCCAACTGCTTGGAACCTCTCAGTGTAGGCTGAGGCATGAACCAGGTTCAAGATGTTACCATCTCAGCAGAGCTGATAAATGGAGGAGTGCATCCAATCAGCGCCCAGAATGTGATGCTAAAACAAGAGCAAATCCTGGCAAAAGACCTCTTTTGTTGAGGAGGAGTCCTTGCTCCTTCATAGTTGAGATTATTTGAGTGTGAAATACATTCTTTTGTTTACTGAGCCAAAGTGGATCTTAAAAGAGATTGAGTCATTTGTAGGCCAGAAGGTCTATGCTGGTTGAAAACAATCCCATCATATTTAATAGTTTTAAAGTCTGCAACTTGACAGACCACTGGAGACAAATAGTACATGTAATATTAACTGTTTGCAGAGTTGGACTGTGTCCCACAGTTTCATACATCCAATTGGACATTGAGGGAAAGAAAGATTGGTAGAAAACATATGGTGGCTTAATACCAAAATGCTAGGCTCTTTCTAGGTGAATCTATATCTCTCGTTTTGTTCTAGCCTGTCTCTATAGTAAATATATCCTAGTGTTTCTTTCTAAAGATCAACAGAGGACTCTTCAAGATCAATTCACTCTGATTTTTTTAACGTTCTAATATTTGTTCTAAAGTAGAAATTCTCTTTTTGAATTACTAATGAGTACCTATTCAAAATTTAAATGATTATGTATTTGAAGGATATTATAAAATATAATGTAATCAAGTATATTTCTTTCTTTCTCTTTTAATATTATTTAAACTAGATTGTTGGCTGCTTAACAAATTCAAAGAATAAAAGATTAATGTGGATTGAAATCAAAGTATGAAAGAATCATATTATTCTACAGCTTTGTTCCCAATAACAGGGACTCTTAAAATATCTTTGACAGATAATTTTTAATTTCTATATTTTAACTTCTTGATTGAAGTCATATGAGATAATAAAAGTTAATAGGTTAGAAACTTTTAAAGTCTATATAAATTAACATGGCAGTTAATTGACTCAGAATATGAAAAATAATAATATTCACAGTAATACTGATTCTTTCTTTTTATTTATTTTTTTTACATGGACAGGCACCAGGAACCGAACCCAAGTCTCCAGCATGGCAGGTGAAAATCCTACCTGCTGAGCTACCATCACACCATCCAAAACTGATTCTTTTAAATTTCTTTTTTTACATCTGGAATCACCTATTGAATTAACCTGGCTGTGGTTCTCTAGGAATGTCTGACAAGTAGGTAAAGTAAGGAAATTAAAAATCTGTAGAATATTTTTGAAAAACAATGCTAATGACTTCTCTAGTTTATCCATATATTTTAATTGATGATAGTGATGTATCTGCCAGCACAGAGGCTGTTTTTATTCTTGCACTCCTCTAATTGAATGACAGTGGGCTAACAGAAGCAGGCCAATAGAGAGAGAGAGTTGGTAAGAATGAAGAACCAAAACAGGAAAATAAAATAGGAACTATGCAAACCATCCAGAAGGCCAGATCAAAGCCTGGAGTTCTTGAGAAATGACCAACAGGATGGTAAAGAAGAGAGGCGCCAAAAACTTGAAGAGCAATCATTAATCTGGGAAGTTTTATCTATGCTGGAGATGATCAGGAACTAAAAGGTATACAAATACTAGAAGGTTGGCAGACATAAGTCTACACTAACATGGAAACTTTAAAAGACATTTTGGCTCATCCAAGTCATATGCTTCTTTTTGGATCTGGAGACTTTGACAGGTTTCCTGGCCTGGAGTTAGGAACAGGAGAGTCATATTAGAAATATATAAGAAAGTTAGCCTAGCTAATGGAGGTGAATCATAAAATCAAAGGCAAGGGCAAAATCTAACAAATTACTTATTAAGTTGACCTTTCTTGGTGCTTCTTTCTCCAATCAATCTGCATTATCAATGGGCTGATTTTCATAAATATCAAAACCACCTATTCCCCCTACCTGTCTGAAGTCTACTAATCAGTTCACCATAGCTCCTTAAAACCTGCCTCATCAAGTTCCTCCAGAATCAGGCATCACACTCTTATTAGTTTAGGTCCTCAGAGAAAAAGATGCCAAAACAATATTAGCTATGCAAGAGATTCATTAGGGGAAATATCTACAAAGGAAAATGGAAAAATTGCCAGGGGAACTGGGAGAGCCATTAGAGTATAATGCAGGACTCTAACCTTGTCAGGAGAGAGGAAAGAAAGGCAGGCTGGGTAGAAGCATCTCAGACTACAGTAAAGTTCTAAGAAAGTTAGGCAAGGCCTTTAGGAAGTCTTCAAGATAAAACTGTCCATCAGAGGAGTCCCACATCTCCCAGGGATAGGTCTGACTTAATATCCCTGTCAAGCTTAGTTGAAAGCATGGCTTCCACAAAAACATGGATTTTATAGTATAATTATAGTATAATTACTGAGGCATCAATTATTCTCCCCACAGGAGAAGGTCTGGAAAAGCCCATTTTCATGACCACCACAGTTGACTCAACCTTCCATTTCATTACTCCTGAATATTTACTTTCTGTCATCATCATCTGTTCATCATCATCAGTTCAGTAAATTCACCATATAGTCTGACTATATGGTTTTAATTATTGTCTTTTATTGTAAATAACTCCATTTAATGTAAATACCTCTGTACAAAATATTTTATTTTTTTCTCTATCTTAATTCTACTTAATTCTCCAGATCTATTTGAAACCCCACCTCCTCTAAGAATACTTACTGAATCATTCTAAGTATTATTTAAGCTCCCCTTCTCTGGCTAAGGTCTGAACATTTTTTCATTAAACACCTACTCTCTCACCTTGCACTCCGGTTTTATATGTGACCATGTAGCTTTGCCTAGATTAAGATTATAAAAACCTCAAAATCCCCTCAGGATTCATCACAAAATGACAGAAAAACAATATTGATTGAAAAAAATATGATTCTAAGAAAGGTAAAGAATTCTAAATGTAGAATTTAAATCTTTTAAAGTAAATCCCCAGTTAGTATCAGTCATATCAAATTCTCTAATCCACCCCTCATATTCCCTCCAGGGGTTTCAAATTGAAGCTTCCTGAAGCTAATTAGAATGATTATTCCCTTATAAGACAAGATCGAGCCATCAATGAATTATACTAAAGAATCCATGGCAATCACGAACAGTGGTTGTTTCAGGTGGAAGGGATGAACCAGGATATTAATTCTGAGGGCCACAAAACTTCCCAGTGGCTAGCCCTTATACCTGTGAAGGAGGAAAAGCTTGTCTTAGTCAAGATGATCTTTCAGAGTTTGGCAAACAGTGAGCTGGGCCAGGTTGGAAGAGTTGGGCTTGATGATTGGACTCATCTGTTGGGGTGGGTTGTATCCAGTTATGGATGATGGTGAAAACCAGTCAGAAAGACAGAGGGCAAAAGGCAGAACTAAGGCTGCAGGTGAGACTCCTGTGAGTATAAGAGTCAGGGGGAAGAAGTCTATTGAGGAGGGATGGGGTTGGGGACAGAAGCTGCTTCTCCTTTCATAATTCTCATTAATTTCTATATCCATGAATGTGATCCTTCTAATATCCTGACCTTTTAGTTCCTTGAGCACCTCTCCTTCAATGACTTCATCTTCCAATGTACCACAGATATCTATTCTCTTTTAACAACTGATATTCCATGATTCATCATTCTGGACACTACTTTGCATGTAGCAGGCTGGCAGCTGAACCCAGCTGGAGGAAAACATACAGCTAAGCTGATGGGTTTTACTTGACATTTATTGGCAAAGTGGGTCTTTAGTGCCACCTTGCCATCCTACTGTTTCCCCTAAATTCAAACATCCTATCTTTTCTGAAAACATCCCAAACCTCTTCCTTTCCTCCTTGAGCTTAGCTGATGAATTTGCTTTCTATTACACTGAGAAATGGAACTAATCTGATGAGAACTTCAAAGGTTCCCACCACCTTATTTTCTGACCTACGTATTCTGTCTTTCCTCCTGTAATGGTGCCTGATTTTTCCATGCTTCTATCTAAGACGAACACCATATGCTCTAGATTCCATTCTCTCTCCCCTACCTAGGATATTGCACCAGCATTTGTAATGCTCTTCTGCATCATCCATTTATCTCTCTCTACTGGATGATTCCCATCAGCATACAAACATCCTGTAATTAGCTCTTTAAAGAAAAGAGAATAAATAAAGAAAGCTTCCTTTAACCTACTTACTTTTCCTGCTGTTAATCTAGTCCTCTGACCCCTTTTCAACAAAAATTCTTGAAAGAATTGTCTTTACTCAATGTTTCTGTTTCTTTTCCTTCCTTTCCCTCTTGAACTCATGTCAATCAGGCTTTTCCTTCACCATCCTCTTGACTTTGTTTATATCATCAGTATTTCTCAGTTTTCTCATCTTACTTTACCTATCAGCAACATTTGATAGCCAATCACTTTTTTCTTTTAGAAGCCCTTTCTTCTATTGGCTTCTAGCATATCACACTTTCCTCATTCTCTCATTACTTCATTGGCCATTCTTCCTGAACTACTTTGCTGGTTCCTACTCTTCTCTCTGATCTTTAAATGTTGGTGAACCCCAGAAATCAGACCTGGGACTTCTCTTCTCTATCTAATCCATTGCTTTGATCTCATCTTGTCTCTTGGCATTAAATGCCACCCAAATGCTGATGACTTCTAAATATATATCTATATCCAGGATCTCTTTCCTGAACCCCAGACTTGTAGGCCTATTTAACAATTCCAATTGGATATCTAATGGTCATCTCAAATTTAAAATGTTCAAAACCAAACTTACAATTTTCATTCCCACAACTCTTCCTTCTGTATTCTTCCTGAAGTCTATAAATGGAAACTCCATTCTTCTAGTGTCTTAGACCAAAAACCTTGAACTCATTTTGGGATCCTCTTTCCAGTGGTGTGCTGGTATTGTTTATCAGCTGCCTCTCAGCTTTGAGGGGTTAGAGCTAGGGGAAAGCCTGACTTTGCTGTATAAATAGTCCAATCATTGTTAATTTCAAGCTATAAATGTGACATCATTAAACAGTGAGTTGGGAAGAAATGCATAGCAGCACATAATTATGAAATATTTCCATCATACAGACACAAAAGATGTAAATAACCTCATGAACATGGATAACCATAAAATGCAGCAAAATAATTAGGAAATAAATTTTGATTATTTATTAACCTAACTTTATATAATTTATTTAATTGTAAGTTTATATAGTTTAATTTTTAATATTGTCTGTGTTTAGCAACTGGCTCACAACATTTCTAAAAATTTAACAATCCATTCTCATGTACCCTTATGAACTAGCTTCTAGTACACCACTACCTATTTTTCTTTCAGGCTCCAGTTCATTTGCAAATCCTGATGAGTCTATACTCAAAGTATCTATCTAGAATCTGGTCACTTCCCAATATCTCTACCTTTGCCATCTGGTTCAAGCCATCATTATTTTTCACATATATCAGCTCCTACCCACCCCTCCTTCATTCTGTTTTCAGCAGAACCTGAAGTAAACCTACATCAGTTCATATTACTTTTCTGAACAAAACTTTCCAACTGCCTCCCGAGTCATACAATATAAAATTCAAAGTTCAACAAATGAACTCCACAGCACTACCTGAAAGAATGAAGAAAGAAAAAGGAAGAAAGAAGAAGAGGGATGAAAGAGAGGATATTAAAAAAAAAGGCTGGGAGGGAGTGAGAGAGAAAAATGAAAAAACGACAATGACAGGGACAGGACTCTGCTGTGAAAGCAGAGCAGCACATAGTATAGATAGGGGGCCAGGGAAAATTTCTTAGAGGAAGGGGCCACTAAGTCTCCTTGGGACAGCACAAATACAATCAGTTGAATTCCAGTTTTGCATTCTGCATGCTCAGTCATTCTGTGTAGTTCCAGCTTTGGAGAATTAGTTACAAGAACTACCCTGGGGACTGCATTCTTGTTCCTTCTTTATAGAAAATAAAACAACTTACCACCATACCAAGCTAGATTGCTAACGAGATAATCCTAAGAAACCGGAGCGTAATGGTAGCACACTGCATACCAGGAACAGTAACGATCTGGTCTCAGGAAAATGGCTAATTCCAAATATTTGATAAGTGCTTAAAAGTTTTCCCCAAGCTCCCAATCCTAGGGGAAGATGGAGTGTTCCCAGGCCAGACTAAAACCTTTTAACCTTAAAAGTCCTTAAACATAAATATGTTGCCAAGATGCCGAGTGGATATTTAAATCATCCACTTCCTGTTTCAGTGCTATCTCTCCGTTTTGGGCAGGGACCAAAAATGTCTCATTCCTTTGGCATTGCTCTTTTCATTTAAAAAAGGATTTATACTTCAGGGGTTTTGACTCCAAAAAAAAAGAGCACATATTTTGGATGGCAGATTCTGAATATTTTGACCCATTCAAATAAAAACACATTGCTCTGTAGCCAGTGGGGTGAGAGATCCACATCAGTAGTAGGACATGTCCAAATGGGCTTCTAAACTGACAAGCAAAGAGGGAGAACTTGGCCCATCTACAATAACTTGTTTAGGAAACAGTAAAAACAGCTCATCCAAAAAGTAGATTTTTACTAGACCACTTGTAAATAGTTTCATCTAAATGTAATTTAAGATAATCTAAGTATTTCCATTATGCCTGAGATACAAGTCAATTAAACTCCAAATATGATGAAAACACAATCATGACTTGTTTGGTGAGGTTTTCATTAAAACAAATAGAAGTCAATGAGGTATCTTATTGAATGAGGTATCTTAGACAGAGAGGCCTCTTTGAAGGTTCTCAGCCAGACTGAGAGGTGGAGAGTGGTGAGTGAGTAGAGATATTTTCCAAAGAGTCCTGCAGAGCTTTTCCAAACAGTGTACATTGTCAGCCTGCATAGTTTGATCAAACTCTCCAGGTGATTCTGATTGTGCTCCTTACCGCCTCTCCCCAGTTGAGATTCACTAGGGAGACAGGATAATATTAGAAGTATTGATACAATGTCAGTGAGCATTCCTTTCTTTGATTAACTGAATTGAATTCAATTCAATTCAACATTTGTTGAGCCCCTATATAGAATTTGTTGTACTTAATCCTGGAATTGAGGGTAGGAGATATAAAGATTAAAAAACAAACAAACAAAATAGCTGATTCCTGCCTTCTGGAGGAGTATAGGGAAGAGAGTAGTAAGCCCTATCGGTCAGATATAATATTAATAAATTAAGCTAGGAGGATCCAGTATGAGAATTTTAGTTCTGATTGGTGGATAAGGAGGTGGTTGTATCTGAATGAACCTTGAATTATGGATTGACTTTCAGTCAGTAAAGAGTGAATAGAAAAGCTCCCAACAACAAGGAAATCATCTTCTTAGCTGACAGCAATGTCAATAGACATGTCTTAGAAAATCTGTACGTGACCTGGATGGTGAGGCATTCCTCCATTGACCAAGGAGTTTCCAAGAAGCTTGCTCCCACACACCTAGCCACTGCACTGTCAGTTAAAAGAGGGTGGGAGAGGCAAGGCTTGCACTCTCAGATTAAGAAGGCAAAGGCTGAAGACAGAATAAAGACTCAAACAGAACTCATGGGTAAGCTTTGGGTTTCAGGAACCTGCTGCCATTTCAAAAATAAGCACAGAAAAGAGAAGACATTCTCCACCACAGGGGGAAGCATCAATGAAGAAGTTAATGGGTTGATCCTCCTTTTGATCAGTTCAAAAGTTGGATTTAAGTCTATTCATTGAAAATGCAGGATTAGGCCAATTGGGTTGATTAGACAGTAATTGGCAACTAGTCATAATATGTTCATTTTTTGTAAGCATTTACAATCTTTAAGCGTATGATGCCTCTGAGAATAATATTAATCAATTTAAATACTTTTTGATAAATTCAATATCTAAAAGTGTTCTGGTGACCTTACTATTTCTGTAAGCCATCCAAGGTTCCTTTAAAAAGTTTATAGTCTTTAGTTTTCTAAATATTGTCAAAAGATGGAAACAGAACTTGAAGCTTGGGGGTGTTCTTGTGGAATTTGGCTCCCGTGTCCATTTCTGTCGGTACAGCTTAATTTTTTTTCTAGAATCAAAATATGTTCTCATCACCTCTGTAATACAAAGCAATGCTGGACCACAGCCTTTTGCAATTGTGAGTAAACTGTTAAGACACTAATATTTTAGTGGCTCCAAGTTGATTTGAGGAAATTTTAATCTTATTTTCTTTGCTTTCTAGTCTGACTACCCTAAACCTCGTTTTCATGTTAGAAAATAAAAAGTGACAGACATGACTAAAACTGACAGTCAAAATAACTGTGCCCTGTTAAATGTACAATTTATTCTAGATGAAGTGGTATTCTGTTGGAAAAGACAAGATCAGAAAGTAACATATACCAGCTTAGTAAAAAATTAATGCCTACAAGAGAAGGGAACTAATATTTATTGAGTCCCTATAGGCACTGCATTAAGCGGTTTACAGTATTTCATTTAGTACTTATACTTCCCATCCTCCAACCCCTGCCATTTTACAGATGAGGAACTGGAAGTTCAAAAATGTTCAATATTTCACCTAGGTCTCATAGCTTGTACAAACCATTGGTCTATCTGATTCCAAAGCCCACACTCTTTGTATTATACCAGGTTCTCCTTTGTGTGTCAGCTCTGATCTATCAGCTTCAGTTGTGTGGAACACTGCATTGAAAAGAATTCTGAAAGCATATGCGAAAGAATGTTATGTTCAATGGGCAATGTCAGCCAAGAGCCCAGGAGCAATAGTGTAGCATGTATGCTGTGTATTTGTGTCCCCAATAGTATACTAGGATGCCTCCTATTAACTTTTACTAGTAATTAAAATTTGGAAGGAGGTGCTTGAGAAGAATATAAAATCCTCATGAATTCCAGTTTTAATAGTCTTTTCTTAATAGAGATTTTCTCTGAGTTGGTCTTTTTTCCTGGTTATACTATTTCTTTTCTTTTTTTTCTCACTGTTATTTTATTTTCATCCTAAAAACTTCACATTTTTTTTATCCCTAAGGAATAAGCGCCTCATACCTATCTATACTCAAAGAATTAGCTCAGTGTTGTGATCAACATTATATTGTTGGACATGTATTTCAAAATACTTCAGTGCAGACAGTAAAATGCATATGTGTGTGTATTAGTTAACTCTAATCTGCGCCATAGGGACTGTTGTTATAATATGAAGAAATTTAGAGGTGCATACACCAGTGGAAGGAAGGTTGATGTTTTAATACCATTATCTAAATCCATACTTGAGGGTCTTCAAATTTACATAAAGTTATTAGAGATAATTTTTCACTAAACAAATGACTGGGTGTTTGATATGTGTGGTGGGGTTGGCTAGAATGATCTGTATAGGCATGTTCATCCTTGTGTGCATGCTGTGTGTACAGAGATTAAGAATCTAGCAAGCCCAACACTCAGTGTAGTGCCATAGATCTAGCTAGGATTCTGTTCAGCTTGCACCCATTTAATGAAATATTCTGGCTTGACTAGAATGCAAGGGAATCCTGCCATCTGGATATTTGTAGCATTTGCCAGAGAGTGATCCTTTCGTGCATGGTGCTTGTCAAAGTGCCTAAAACGACAGAATGAGGACCTCACTAAGTGTACAGAATAGTTTTGTAACTGTTTCTGGGCTGGCTTTTTAATAAATGTTTGTATATGTGGGAAAATTTAGTCTCTGTGACTTGTTTCCATTGGAACATACCACCTGGTGTTGAGGTTATGCAGGAGGAAGCATCACCTACATTCAATAATTGGAGACTATGCAATTAATTCACCATTTAAGAGCCTGACCACTGTAAACAGTCAAATTAGCTTAGTTCATTTTACAACAACAGCAAGTGTGGGAAGTCCTTTTCCTTCTTCCGGTCACAATTCCATTTATTTACTGGGATAAAGAAGGGGAAATTGTTTAAATGCCATAGCTCCACAGCTCTAAGTCACTAGACTTTAGTCTGGAGGCAGTGGATAGAGATGGAAGCAAAGCCTTAAATCAGATATGAAGCAGTATTTAAATTTTAAAGTGAACAATTCTTTCTTGAGTTTAGTTAACAGCAGAAATGTGTTAATGCTTCAAAATGGATATACCGTAATGTCTCCAGATCTCATGCTCCATAATCCTCAAGGTGTAAGATTTCCATTGCTCTTATTTGGAGAATCATTCCTATTTAAAAAGTTGAGCATGGAGAACTAGAAAGAAGAACCGGGAGCTAGCCCTTCTGACAATGTCGACTGTTTTCACTTGCACACAAGCACAGGACATTGCCTTTCTGAGTCTTTTCTCTCCACCACGGCCACCATTTCCTATGTTTTCAGATGCTCTGTTATATCATCAATCAAAATAAACATAAAATACTTATAAGAAAATTGAGGCCTAGATTGTAAGTTCTTACAGCAGGCGCATTTAGTCCAGAGCGATAACTGTTATTTCTGGATTTTGAGGGGTTGTTTTATATATATGAATAACCTAGAATTTAGAGATAAGAACAAAGCCAATTAGGATGAGAATAAGGTAATTCATAACACAGGGGTAAGGAAGACATTTTCTGTATTTTAGAACTTCACCTACTCTTTGAGACAAAAGGAAGAAAGTTTTATTTCATCTAGAACCTAAATTTTCTGCAGCACATCATCTAACTCAATCTGTCTAGATAGTTCATTTGAACAATTGAAACAAGGGGGGCCAGAATAAGAATGAGGGCCTTTAATCCTGTATAGGTTAATGTAATGCCTGGATACATCCCAGAGTATATTAAGCAGAAAATCAAAAAGTATTAACAAAGTCCCTTGAGGGATGGGAGAAAAAATACGGAACTATTAAACTTTATCACCTGGGAAACCCTAGATACTGTGTCAAACATTAGGGATACCCAAATCAATAGGCCAAGCCCCTGATCTTGGAGGCTCACTCTTGTGATTCTTATGTATGTAGTAAGAAGTTTAGCCTACCTGTAGGTATGCCTAAGAGTCACCTCTGGAGGACCTCTTTGTTGCTCAGATTTGGCCTCTCTCTGAGCCCAACTCTGCAAGTGAAACTATTGCCCTCCCCCACTACATGGGACAAGAATCCAGGGATGAAAGTCTCCCTGGCAACGTGGGAGATGACTCCCAGGGATGAGCCTGGTCCTGCCACTGTGGGATCAACAATGCCATCCTGACCAAAAGGAGGAAAAGAAGTGTCGCAAATAAGATATCAGTGGCTGAGAGAGTCCAAATAGAGTTGAGAGGCTACTCTGGAGGTCACTCTTGTGCAAGCTTCAGTTAAACATTGCTACCTATCATAACTTGCCCAAACCCAAACAAAACCATTCCTGCCAATCATAAAGAATACCTAGGGCATTATATAAGATTCCACAAAGGTTCCATGCCCTAGGATAACTACCCAGAAACCTACAACCTCCAGATAGGTCCTTGGACCAGATGAGTCCTGAAACCTTGAGGGGCCACCCTCTCCAGAACATCAGATAGTTCTATCCCCCTACCCTATTATTGATATCCCATTCCAACATGAAAAAGTTAGAATGGGCATAGCCCAAATAACCCTAAAGAGTGGGAGAAATATCAAAGTTGATGGTGGAGTTAGACAAAGAAGTTAGGGTTTAAGATATGAGTTTGAGTGCTGAATCATTATACTGATATTTCTTTTAGTCTCCAGTCTTTAGAGCAGCTAGAAGCAAAAACCTAAAATTGTGGAGGTGTAACTCATACCAAACTCTGGAATCTGTTCTACAACTAATTGTTGAGATGTACTTTGAAATTTATTGGGTTTTTTTTTGGATATGATATTTTCCACCAAAAAAAAAAAAAAAAGAAAGAAAAGAAAAGAAGGAGGAGTATAACAGAGAAGAGAGAATTTAACAAATGAGTATGATTCCTGAATCATTATATTGACATTTCTTTTGGTTTCCAGTGTCGTGGAGCAGCTAGAAGAAAAAAAAGAAAATTTGTGGAACTGTAACCCTTATCGAACTTTAAAATCTGCTTTATAACTACTTGTTAAAATGTACTTGGAAATTTATTGCTGTTTTGTATATGTTTTATTTCACAACAAATTCTATGAGAGCAAAAATTAAAAAAATCACATAGTGGCTTTAACTCACATGCCAAGTGATGGAAAGATTTCTAATTGATTTTAGAAATCCATATGCTATTTATGAGCGATCCACTTAAAATAATTACACAGAAATGTTGACAATTAAAAAGTTTTAAGTTTGTATAATAAATAAATAACAATCGAGAGAAAGATGTAAAAAAATTAATAGACAAATAAAATTTAAGGTGAATTAGTTAATGAATAAAAGAATACTCCATCACATTTAGCATTCGTGAACTTACATGTATCAAATAGCATAGCCTTGAAGCATGTGAACGACAATTGTGGAAGATTTTACAGGGAGAAATGCACACATTCACAATAATTGAAGGACACATTGACACAGATCTCTTGGAAATTAATAGCTTAAGAAAATTTTAAAAATTAGTAAGAATACAAAAGATTTGAACAACATAGTTAAACTAAATTGAAAAACTTCATACAAACTGAAGTCATCAAATAATTGTGTTAGTGTGTGTTTGCATAATTTAGGATAAAGCATCCAGATTTTTAAAAAAATTGAAAACTTTAGTGTTAGGTGCTTTATTGAGACAAGGTCATTTAACCAAAAACATTTTTATTCACTGTCAGGAAGTTTTAAATTCTCTTATTTGTGTATAATTGTCAAGATGCTCTGAAATTTACCAAAATTAATCCATTTTTATAATTCTATTTTGTACCATATAAACAAAATAAGTTTTTCTGTAGGTTAATGAATTCTACTCTTTTTCACCTTTTTTCCTCTCATCCTCTAATCGTTTTCATCTGCTGGCCCTTTCCCATCAGATGCTGAGAGACTTTATAAATATTTATGAACTGTTCCTTGTCTT
The DNA here is from genome assembly GCA_004026745.1 of Myrmecophaga tridactyla. Lineage (NCBI taxonomy): Eukaryota > Metazoa > Chordata > Mammalia > Pilosa > Myrmecophagidae > Myrmecophaga > Myrmecophaga tridactyla. The sequence goes on from PVIY010047053.1 coordinate 15,407, forward strand.
TTTTGAAGAAGAAAACACATAAACACCATTTACCTCTAATCACAAGCAATTCCCTCTGTGTGCAAGCTTGGAAAGCCTTGCCTGATGATCACTGTCATGGTATTTGCTACCAAGTCTTTTACAAATACTAAATGGTGCATTCTTTCACGTTGTGCCCCTAAGTGAAGCATTTTCTCTTTATGGACCAGAAGGCAAATCCAAATGACACATGTTTGCTTTATCAACCTCTGTAAAAGTCTTGTGGTAATTTATATTGATTACATAATAAGAAACACCATCCCTGGTACAACATGTTCTTTCAGCTGCAGAGTCACACCTGTAGAAATGCTTACTCACATCTGGTTCCATAAATCTGTTCTTTCTGATCCTCTGGGTACATACTGTTATATAAACTATATAGCTACATGTGGACAGGAAAGACCAAAGCAGATGTCTAACTCTAGTTACTATTTCCACCCCAAGTCTTAAGCTCTTGCTGTCTTCTTTGACTTTGATGTGTCTTTTTTTTTTTTTTAGTTAATTCAATCATTCATTTTATGAAGGGTGTCCTTTAACAGTTTTATTTATGCTTAAATAGCCAGCCTTTAAGTTTTTATATTATTGTTAGTATTCTTGAGAATTATTTCTGGGCCAAGATTGTTGGTTTTCTTCCTTAATAAGTAGATTCTCTGCCCCAATTAATTTTTTAATATGAAGATATCAGATTCCAAAGGTGATACTCCAATTTCCACACAGTTGACCAACTGAGTGTTAGATTGTATCTCACATCAAATCAACTTTTAAAACAAACCAACTGTAATATATCAAATAGCTGGTTACCCTGAGGGCAACACATTTAAAACTAGTACTTGAACAAAGTTTAGCCTTTATAACCCCTTTAAAGTGATTAGTCAACAAAACACAACATTAAGGAAGTAATTCTCATAGAAAGAACAACAATTAACCTTATGAGGGAAAATTATAAAGCCATAAATCCAAACAACTTTAGAGCTGGAAGAGATCACATCTAGCCCATCTCCTTCATTACAAGAACTGAAACTCCAGAAATCTGAGTCACTTACCTAAGGTCATTAAGTTGCTCAAAAGCAGAAGCTGGATTCAGAGGATGCTTTCCACTATTATCTGTGGCTAACTCATATTTCAAAGCAAGTTTTTAAACAAAGGATATGGAAGACAGTTATTGAAATGATTTCAATGAAGTCCCTCCATAATTTATTTATTTGATAGCAATAGTCATTTTTCATGGATTCTGGTGCTTTTCAACTGGCCAACACCTATGGATTTCCAGATTTGGGGGAATGTGGATTAGGTGTTTTTTTCCCCTTCTGATAGTATCAAAGTTCTCACAAATAATTAGTGTGAGGCAACTTAAGAAGGAAAGTTTCAGCAGTTCAACAGACAGGTAAACCTTTCACACTATTTTTTCTGCCTAAAATTGTGGAATGGGAGGGAGTACTAATGGATATTACCATCTATCTGGGATGACCAGCTTCAATGGTAGCAGTAACAGGGCTCGAGCTTTTGGCGTCAGGTTAAGCCAAGCTGTGGAATCTGCTAATGGTCTCTGAGGAAACAAACCAGAGACCAGAGGAGGTCTAGGGTATTTCAAGTGGAAAGTCCCAGGAGATTGCTGGTCCAGCAAGCATATATTCAAGAAAAGGGTTTGCTTACACAATTTTTACTCTTGTATTAGATTTCTGTTAATATCTCAATAGTGTCAAATTAAATTTTTCCCAAATAAAACATTATTCTGTTTAAGAGACTTAAAAAATAAATAAAAGGGCATTAGATTAAACCTAGGGAAATCCAAATAAAGTATGGACCTTTGTTAATTATAATGTATCGATATTGGTTCACTAATTGTGACAAATGTCTGATAATCGTAACAATAGGGGAAACTGGGTATAGAGTATATAGGAATTTGTAATATTCTTGCAACTCTTCTATAATATAAAACTGTTCTAAATGAAATTTTATTTTAAAGAATAATACAAATAGACAATTTGACCCACCTATGTGATTGCTTGTGTGAGCTTGGCTCCTCACACACCTGTTGGGATCAAGTATGCTCTTAAATTCCCAGAGCATTTTTAAACTCTAGTAAATTCAGCCAAAGCTATAATAATCATAGAGATAATAAAGCACAAGCACTTTCACATTTTATACCAATGAAAGAAAATTTTTGTGACTCTGAGGGCAATAACATTCTAAGATTCTGCAACTGTTCACTACATGCTTTGGTTTCAGGTAAAACTTTTAAAAAATGTTTCAGATGACACCAGAAGAAGGTTTTGATTGGATTGTAATCTGTTTTAAGCATCACTCTTCAGGACCTTAGGGTTTTGGATTGTTTCCAGCAAGGTGGTTGCCAATATTGCTTTTAAAGAGTAGAATGGAAAGGAATATACTTTACTCAGAAGCCTAAAAGAAAAGAAAGAAGGAAAGGCTGGAACTGGGTTTGGGATAGCCAAGACACAGTCAGATGGTGGAAGGCAGTTTGGCGGTTCCTCAAAAAGCTGAATATAGATTTGCCATATGACCCAGCAATACCATTGCTAGGTATCTACTCAGAGGACTTAAGGGCAAAGACACAAACGGACATTTGCACACCAATGTTTATAGCAGCATTATTTACAATTGCAAAGAGATGGAAACAGCCAAAATGTCCATCAACAGACGAGTGG
>PVIY010047054.1:0-18089 GCA_004026745.1 Myrmecophaga tridactyla
TAATGGAGTGGTTTTCAAATTTTAATGTGCATCAGAGCCATCTGTTAAAACACAGATTGTTGGTGCCATACCACCAGACTTTTTGATTCAGTAGGCTTAAGGTGGGACATGAGAATTTGTATTTCTATTAGGTCCCCAGATGGTGCTGGTCCAGGGACTACACTTTGAGAACACTCAATTGGATTGGATTGCGATTTTCATTGCAATTACACACATTCCTCTATTTGAATGAAAAGGTGCACTGGCAACAAGATGATAAGTAACTTTTACATGGGTAGTGGCTACAGGTATGGTTGAAAATAGATGTTGTACAAAGACTAACCATGGGAGAGTCAAGTATTGCAACAGAGAATGTGGAAGCTAAAGAATAGTAACTAAAGGTGGCTGATGCAGAACTGTGTTGTCAGAGATGAAGTAGCTAGAGCCTGAGAGAAGATAATGCTAGGTTAAGAAGCTAAACTGGGAGCAGCAACTGGCTCTTTATGAAATAAGAGGCAGTTACACTGAACTAGTCAAATATCAGCTCTGATCAATTTATACCTTTTTCAACTGGTAATGCTGTCCTTAGATTTCTACTAAAATATAAATAATAGTGATGGATTGCTAATAGAGTGGGTTATTGTTGAACGTTGATTCACAGGAAACATCTCCTTTTCTTGCATTTTTTTCCAGAGAAGAATTTTTCACATTTGAAATGATCTGCATTTTGAAATACCTGCCACTTACAAAGGGAATTCAATATACCGCAGCACCCGAGGATATGGACGGGAGGAACTTTATAGTCATTGTCTCTTAGAAGTCCTCCCTCTTGTCCAAGTTTCAGCCAGATAATCAATAGGAAGAAAACCAGGATCAATTTTAATTGATTGTTCAGGTTTTTAAATAATTGGCATTCTTCCCTAATGCTTGACCGAATAACAACTAGAATCCGATGCCCTGTAATTTTAACTCATTCTAAATGCACATTATTGTACAGCAACTATTGCAACTACAAATAGCATACTACTCTTGTGGTAGGTCAGAGGAAACACAGGAGCAGAATAAAGGGGAAAAGTGACAAATTGTACTTATAGGTTTGCTCACACACATATACACACAGGTTCCAGCTGCCATGGTTTTGGACAAGATATCCATTTATGGTATTAAAATAGTAATATGCAGAGATATGATTTTATATATTTTTAATTGAAATACTTTAGTTTCCTCCTTATTTCATTTCTGCTGACTTCTACCTCCAAGACTAGATCATAAGGTTATGTGTCTCAAAGCAGGAAAGAGTAGGATCAAGAAGAATTTGAAGCCAGTTTTGGACACCAGAGGACAGTGGAAATGTCTTTAGCAAATGTGGCAGGCAATGTCAATGACCTACCCAGCAGCTATTCCTCCTTTCTGATCTTGCTAACAGAATCTAGACTTTGGGGCATCCATTGTATCTAGTCTCAAAGGGTTGAATCTTCAGTGTCTCAGTAAATTATGTTAATCTAAAATGACTAAAATGTGTCCAAAGAGATGGTAAAACAGTGGTTCTGCATCATGATGGTGTATTAAATTCAAATATGAGGGGTTTAAAAACTATTGAAACTTGGAGTCTCTTGCAGAAATTCAGATTTAATTTATCAGGAGTATGACAGGACATTGGCATTTGTAAAAGTCCAACAGCAGACTTTGGTTGAGAATGACTGGTTTAATTTTAGAAATCACCAAATTTTAAGCCAAAGTGGACTATATTTAGCTCCCTCTCACCTACTCCCAAGAAAATTTAAAAATAAAATAATGAAACTACATATCTTTGAGCTGTAATATGAGAAAACCTGTGGTTCTGCTTAAATAACATCCATTTTTTGTGTGTGTGAATGTAGATATTAAAAAAATTTTCTTTATTGTTAAATATAACATATATATTTCTTATGTTAAGAAAGAAAAAGCAATGATTTTCAAAGCACACTTCAAAAAGTAGATACAGAACAGATTGCAGAGTTTGTTAGGGGTTACCATCCCACTATTTCAGATTTTTCCTTCTAGCTGTTTTAGGATACTAGAAGAATTTTTTTTTTCTTTTTTTGTGAAAAATAACATATATGCAAAAGAGCAACCAATTTCAAAGCACATCACAACAATTAGTTGTAGAAGAGGTTTCAGACTTTGGTATGAGTTACAATTCCACAATTTTAGGTTTTTACTTCTAGCTGCACTAAGATACTGGATTCTAATGATTCAGCAATCATACTCATTTGTTAAACCCTACCTTCTCTATATAACCCCACCATCACCTTTGATCTTTCTGCCACTCTTTATGGGTTTTCTAACTTTTTCATGTTGGAAAGTGCTGTTGATAATATGGGATAGGGGATGGAACTATACGATATTCTGGAGAAGCTGGCCCTCTAGCATTTGAGGACTTATCTGGTCCAGGGACCCATCTGGGGATTGTAGGTTTCTGCAATGTTACCCTAGTGCATGGAACCTTTATAGAATCTTATATAACACCCTAGATGTTCTTTAAGATTAGCAGGAATAGTTTGGGTTGGGGGTTGGCAAGTTATGGTAGGTAGCAATGTCTAACTGAAGCATGCATAAGAGTGACCTCCAGTGTAGCCTCTTGACTCTATTTGAACTCTCTCAGCCACTGATACCTTATTTGAATAACATCTATTTTTGAGCCCTGGCATATATAAGATATTTTACATATACTCTCATTAAATTATGAGAATCCTACAGAAAAGTGGCATTAGTATTCCCATTTTATAGACGAGAATATTGAGGCTAGGCAGGGATGCAGTTAGGGGAGTCAAACCCAGATTTCTTGGGCTCCAAACTTCATAATATTACCATTCTGCTGCACTGCTTTTCAAAAGTATTCTCTTTTTACCCACTCCCCAATAGGAGATTCCTGCATCCTGTTTATATAGGGCCAAGCCAGGACTATAACTTGGCATTTCTGTTCCAGTCTAATGCTCCAGTTCCTAAATTTAAGATTCAGTCCAACTGAGAAGATGCCTTATTGGACCACTTTCTGGGAACAAGACTAGCTATCTTTCGAAGTCCTCAAGCCTAAACCCTTCAGTTCATGGGAGCATTCCAGTGCCTCCAATTCCAGATATAGTATATAGGAATGACATAGACTTCCATGGGTTCTTGATGTTCATTCTTTGAAGCCATTTTTTCACTTCTGGAAATTTTTGCCAAGTACCATCAAGAATTAACTTGACCAGCAACTGGTGTCTCAATTCACTTTGGGATATAAACGATCAGGATTGACTATCTACATCCAGCAGGGTAACTGGATAAAAAATAGATTTCAATTTTGATGAAGCATTTCTTGTAATGAACTTTAACTATTCGTGCATTTTACAAAAGGACCCATGTTTTTTCAGGGTAAATTTGGTTCAATATGAATTCCTTCCTTTACTACTAATGACCAAAGAAATTCACAGCTATTTGTTATTAGTAATATTTTGCTTGACTGTCAGCCAAATCTTCTTTACCCATAATCAGTGTATATTTCTTGGGGTAAAAAACCACTCTCAAGCCAGCATTAACTGACTTGGTTTTATTCTGTTCGTGATGTGTCTCTTCACTCCATTTTGCAGGTCATTGCTTCTAAACTGTTGAAGTCTATCAAGAAGACCTATTTTCCAAATGACCAAAGTAGTTGCAAAAAATATTACCGTTCACTTTCTGAGTCATATACTACCTCAATTCACATTGGTTGCATTCACTGAACATGCCATTTTTTATTGTGTAAATATGACAGTGGCATATTGATCTCTCCTCTTAAGTGCTTAATCAAACGCTATTACTGTTGCTAACCACAAACTATCAGGAAGGCATGTCTTTCAAATCCTTGAATCTATGAATCAAGCTTAAATGAAATAGTTTATCACAAGACTATTTTCATAGGCCTACTGGGAGTTGATCCTAGATTTTCTGTGCTATGTTATTAACTTGCATGTTGGCTTTGTCTAATTCTATGTAAAGTATGCTGATTTATTAGAATGCTCAATCTACTGTAAACTGTAATTGGATGCTCTTGAAAGAATGAGATTCATTGATCTGGTCAATGACCACAGATATTACTGAAGTAAACCACTTAACAGTGTTGGGGTGTACTTTGGCCAAGATCAATGTTTCTGAATCTTCTCTTGTATATTTTTTGTTTTGTTTTGTTTTGTCTAGCACTATCTGCATTGATTTAAATCTGCAGCAAATTTAATACACTAAATATGTCTTGACACAAAGTTTCATTACTTTTCTGGAGATGCAAACTTTCCTTTGTTTATTATAGATTAAAAATCTTGCCTGACAGAATTTAGAATAATCTATTTGTACTCAGGTTAATATGCATCAGCAGTTGACAGTAAGTAAAATGAAAAAATTAAAGACATTATCCATAAAATAACTGAGTTAAATTTCATTTTTTTTTTTAACCATTGCAAGTATTTACGTTGGTGGTCTGTAATGGACTTCTGAACTTTCTGAGGATGAAAGGTCTTCTGTACGTCTTTGAGAGAGAAGAAGGTGACGAGCGATATGCTAAGGCATGAAAAATGAGCCTGATCTTGACTCAGAATCCCCAGCTACCAGCTTTTACTATGGCGTGTACTGGCTTTACAGGCAACTTTATAGATACTTAACAATGATAAGCCCAAAGGAAAAAAATTGGTCCCAAACTATAGGTAGGCTGTTTATCATCTTATGAGTTATACATCATAGAAAAATGTAAAATGTGTACGTTAATGACATTTTATTAGAATCAGAAGAAAAAGAGGGGGAAAAAAGCCCATTGCATGTATAAGGAGGGTACACTTTCTGGTTAGAATAGAATTTATTTGAGAATGTTCTATTTTTATGTCACTCATTTTAATGTCTGTAATAGATTTAATTTTTCTCCTGGGTATAAAGAAAATAATGGAAATATATGTTTATATGATTGATTTTCTTATGAAAGTTTCTTTATGCACACAGCATAAAATTCAAAAGGTAGCAAAGAAATTTGAGGTTAAAAAGTAAGCCTCCCCTCCCCTATCAAGTAGCTATCTAATCCCATTCCTGGAGGCAACCACTATTTCCACTTCTCGTCTACTTCCAGAAAGACATTCAGTGCATTGACAGACATATGCACATGTTCGCGTGTGTGTGTGCATGTGTATATATACATGTAAATGTGAATACACTAATTGTAGCATATTGCTCAGTGTTCTACATCTTGATTACCCACAGAGTTGTCTCACACTTTTAAAAGACTACATAGTAATCCTTTCTGTGTATATATCATAATTTACTTAGCCAATCCCTTAATAATGGACTTCAGATGGCTTTCAACCTCTTACTATGTAAAATAACGTTATAATGAATATCCTTTCACTTAAATTATTTCTTACATGTTTAAGTTGTGGAATATACTCATGAACAGAATTGTTGGGTGAGAGTGCATATTTAATTAAAATTAGACAAGTTTTGCAGAAGTGATATTTGAATCTTTAACACTTGATATGGCATAGACACCAAGTGATCAGAATGGGTAATGGCTACAGACAACTGATAAAGGCTGGTTTCAGATTGAACACTACTAAATTGCCCTCCAAAGAGGTATTTGATTGGTCTCCTTTAAATGGTAATTTTCATAAAGATAGGCATCATGCTTTTCCACTTTTATTTTCATTTATGGAATTTGTTACGTCTCAGTGGTTTTGCTATGATCATGATTACCAGTTAAATGTTACTGAGAGACCATTGGGGGATTACTGTGGTAAAAGGTGTTCAATTTGGACTACATATTAAATGCATTTCATTAGCAAGAACTGTGATGTTTAGTTTCATGTGTCAAATTGACTAGGTTATGGTGTCCAGTTGTTTGGTCAAGCAAATACTGGCCTGATTGATACTGTGAGGGTATTTCATAAATGGATATTCATCATTTGTTAATTGCATCTAGGACTGATCACATCTACATTCATCAAAAGAGATTGCTTTCAGCAATGAGAGGAGTCTCCTCACCCAATCAAATCAGTTGGAGTCCCTAGAGCAAGAACTGAGGATTTCAGCTGTCAGAAAGAGGAATTTCTATCTCTACTTCAGCCAGCCACCTTCTCCTGGGAAATTCCAACTCACCTTCATCGAGTGTCCAACTTGTGGTTTGCCCAAAGGAATTTGGACTTGCCAATCCCTACAATGAGCCAATTCCTAAAATAAATCTCTAAATGTTTACAGGATGAATATATATAACCTGTTGGCTCTGTGTCTCTGGAGAATCTTGACTAATGCTAATTCTGGCACTAGGAGTGGAGTCCATACCCAGATATCCGGGGAGAGTTTAGCTGCTACCCCAGTGCTCAGAAGGAACAGAGCTAGGCCTCAACACTGGCTAGAGCCTTGCTGCTGCACAGGCATTTCCCAGTAGACCCTGAGGACAAGGCATTGATCTGCAGATGATTCTCAGACCTTGAAATCTACGGGTTTGCTCTGCTGAATTTCAGATTAATTTCAGACAAAACATGATCCTTGTCCTTTTAATTTCTCCCTTCAGGAATAGGAATGTCTATACTATTCCAGTCCCAGTATTGTATTTTAGAAGCAGTTAACTTATTTTTCAGGTTTCATAGGACCATCAGATGGAGAGGAATTTTGCCCTAGGACAGATCATGCTTATAACTGATATTGATGATTCTTTGAGCTTGCAATTCTTACTGAAATACTTAAGGTTTTTGGGATATTGGGATTGGGTGAATATATTTTGTCTGTAGGAAGAACATCTTCTTTTCATTTTTAAAATTGATATATATTATATATTCATATACCATGGATGTGTGCTGGTTTGAAAGGATGATGTGCCCTAAAAAAGCCATGTTTTAATCCTGATCCATCTTGTGGAAGCAGCTGTTTCTTTTAATCCCTGTTCAGTACTGTAGGCTGGAAGATTGATTAGATTATCTCCATGGAGATGTGACTCACCCAATTGTGGGTATTAACTTTTGATTAGAAGGAGATGTGACTCCACCCATTCCAGGTAAATCTTGATTAATTTACTGGAATCCTTTAAAAGAGGAGACATTTTGGAAAGAGAGAGAGAGCAGGAGAACCATGAGAACCATGAGAGCCCACGCCTAGCCAGAGACCTTTGGAGATGAAGAAGGAAAATGTCCCTGGGGGAGCTTCCTGAGACAAGAAGCCTGGAGAGAAAGCTAGCAGATGTTGCCATGCTTGCCATGTGCATTTCCAGTTGCGGGAGAAACCCTGAACTTCATTGGCCTTTCTTGAGTGAAGGTAACCATTTGTTGGTGCCTTAATTTGAATATTTTTATAGACTTGCTTTAATGGGGACATTTTCATGGCCTTAGAACTATAAACTTGCAACTTATCAAATTCCCCCTTTTTAAAAGCCATTCTCCTTCTGGTATATTGCATTCCTGCAGCTTGCAAACTAGAACACCTTGTAATCATCCAAAGTGTATAATTAATAGTTCACATATCATCATATACTGTGCATTTATCATCACAATCAACTTTTTCTTTTTTTTGTGAAAAATAACATATATACAAAAAAGAAACAAATTTCAAAGCATGTCACAACAATTAGTTGTAGAACAGATTTCAGACTTTGGCATGGGTTACAATTCCACAGTTTTAAGTTTTTACTTTTAGCTGCTCTAAGATACTGGAGACTAAAAGAAATATCAATATAGTGATTCAGCAAGCATACTTATTTGTTAAATTCTACCTTCTCTGTACAACTCCACCATCACCTTTGATCTTTCCCCCACTCTTTAGGGGTATTTGGGCTATGCCCATTCTATCTTTTTCATGTTGTAAGGGGTTGTCAAAAATACGGGATAGGGGATGGAACTAGTTGATGTTCTGGAGAGGCTGGTCCCTCTGTATTTCAGGACTTATCTGGTCCAGGGATCCAGCTAGAGGTTATAGGTTTCTGTAAAGTTATCCTAGAGCATGGAACTTTGAAGAATCTTATATGATGCCCTAGGTGTTCTTTAGGATTGGCAGAAAGGGTTTTGATTGGAGGTTAGCAAGCTATGATAGGTAATAGTGTCTAACTGAAGCTTGCATAAAAGTGACCTCCAGGGTAGCCTCTCGACTCAATTTGAACTCTCAGCCACTGATACCTTATTTGTTACCCTTCTTTTCTCCCTTTTGGTTAGGATGGCATTGTTGATCCCACAGTGCCAGGGCCAGGCTCATTCCTGGGAGTCATCTCCCATGCTGCCAGGGAGACTGTCATTCCTGGATGTCATGTCCCATGTAGTGGGGGACAGCAATGATTTCTCTTACAGAATTGGGCTTAGAGAGAGAGAGAGGCCACATCTGAGCAACAAAAGCATTCCTCTGGAAGTAACTCTTAGGCATACCTATAGGTAGGCTAAATTTCTCTGCTACATACATAAGCTCCACAAGAGCAAGCCTCAACATCAAGGGCTTGGCCTGTTGATTTGGGTGTCCCTAATGTTTGACACAGTATCAGAGCTTTTCTGGGTGGTAATGTTTAATAGTTCTGCATTTTTTCTCCCATCCCTCAAGGGACTTTGCCAGTACTTTTTGATTATCTCCTTAATATGTTCTGAGATTTATCCAGGCATTACATTAAGCTATACAGGATATATATATATAATAAGAATAAGAATGAAGGCTATTCTGGGCTTGGATTGTTTAAATGATCTACCCGGACAGGTTGAGTTAAGATTATGTGCTACAGAAAATTTAGGTTCTGGACAAAATTAACCTTTCTTCCTTTGGTAGATGAGGTTCTGAAACATAGACAATGTCTCATTACCCCTGTAATCTGAATTACCTTAATAACGACTGATTGGCTTTGTTCTTAAGAACACGTCTTTTTGGGGTCCACAGGGAGTACCGGTAGGGATTGAATCATGTCCCCCAGAAAAGGCATGTTCAGGTGCTGAACCCTGATCACGTGGGTGTGAACCCATTTGTAAGTAGGAACTTTGAAGATATTATTAGATGAGATGTGTCCAGACTGAATGAGGTTGGTCCTTAATCTACTACGGCAAAGGTCCTTATAAACAAAGGAAATTTAAAACAGATGAGAATCCCACTGGGAGAGCTGAAAGCTAGAAGTGAGTGAGAACTGAAAGAGAAGTCAGCTGAAACTGGAAGAGAAAGTAGAGCACATCACCATGTGATGGGAAAGCTACGGAAACCAAGGATCACCTGCCAGCCAGCCAGCCATCTACCCCAGGCGGAAGTGAGCCTTCCAACCTCTGAAACTATGATATAATGAATTTCCATTATTTAAACCAACCCGTGGTGTGGTATGTGTGGAATTTGTGGAACCTAAGATAATAACTAAGACAAATTCAGCATTTTCTACTGACATTAATGCCCTGTGACCTTTGCTGAAATAACTGAGAAGGTGTCTAGTGCAGAATTTATCTGCCTTCCCCACTGGAGGGTAAGTTTTATATGGGCAGAAATTTGTCTTTTTTCCAAGGACAGCATCTTCAACACCTAGAAAATAACTGATGGTAGCTCAAGCTCAAAAAATTTGTTTCCCTACTATTAAACAAATTAACATTGAACTAAGAATCAGGAAGACAGAAGATCTTCCCTCTAAGGACAGGGAAAGGTTGTGACAACTTGGATAGTAACAGTTTTTTCCCTTGTTACATCTATTTTCTGTTTCCTGATATTTGGGGATTGGCCACTTATTAACAATGTATTCTGAAATCAACACTACTGAAGCAAAACGAAGATTTTGTCATTAGGTCTTTTAATTTAGCTCCTTGTGGAGAAGTGTCTATGTTGAATATTCTAAGACCATGATTATTGCTAAAATTTGCACATTTTGTAATGTGGTAATTGTATTTAGCTAGCTGATGCCTTTTGTTTTGGAGAGCTGGGGTGTAAATACTGGAATGTAGACTTTAACACCTGAAGTAGTAATTATATGTACTTAGAAATTACAGGGTAGGAACTGGAGATTGTAATGGAAAAGTCAGGTTATAGGCAATAATATGCAATATATAGATAATATGTGCTGATTACTGTGGGGACACATAGAGAAAAGTGCTTCTGATATCTCAAAGTTGCTAACTTTCTTAATTCCCTTCCCCCCCTCCCTTCCACCTTTAATTCACTAGAAAGAAAGAGGCAGTCACGTAACAAAATGATGACTCCAAAACACCACAATACTAACACTGAATTCAATGTTTTTCTTGAGCCTAGATAGTCTGATCTAGAAATAAGTATGATCTAGAAATATGGTTTTGTGTATAATAAAACATCTTTACAATAAACTGAATTGTTTGGGCTAATTTAGCCTTTCTCCCACCTAAATATACTACTGCTTTATAAACACAAGGACGAGATGACTAGAAAAATGGATCGAATTGTACACGAACAAGAACTAGCTAAATGTAGTAGGTCAGTCTAAACAGGAAGTTCAAAAGAGCCTGAATGATACACAGTCTTCTGGAAAGGCTCTCTCTGTAGGTTTCATGAGGACTGGGTCTATTGGGTTCTCCATCATATTCCAGCATCTAACACCTTCAGACAGTAGTTACTCAACAAGTATTTGTTGAATGGATTTGTGATTTAAAAAAAGAACAATGTGTTTTGTTTGTTAGGCTAAAATAAGGGTATCTCAGCAAAAGCAACAAGTGGTCAGCATTTGAACTACATGCAGCACAGGAATTAAGGTGAATTATTAGATAATGCCTGGGAAATCCACCCTAGCTCCCATTAAGCCCCAGGCTAAGTGGTGAACAGTTCATTTCAGAGCTATACTAAATAGTTATATCACATATCAGTCAAGGTGATATATGCCTCTAAATCCCTTGGAAAGCATCCAAAGGCAGAGGCCAGAAATGATTATAAACTTGACTAGGAAAACTGCTAATAAAGTGGGTCACAGAACTTTTTTTTTTAATGTCAGGGAAAAAAATGTAATTATGGGATCGTGTCTTTCCCCTTTTTCTTTGAAAATGCTTTTAGTATTAGGATCTCTTCAATCAGAGGATTTAGGAATATTCCAACAATGAAAGTTTCCATGTTTCATAGTCTATAAAAGTGGATACCTTCTGTGTTGTACTATAAGATTGAATTATGCATCAAAAGGGAAAAATAGAAGAGTTTGTTGGGCTTTATAAAGATTTTATCTTAGGAAAACTGAGAATTACTGAGGGTACTAAATGGGAAAATTTTCGGCGTGAGTATTGAATGTAGATAAATAATAATGGAAAGATGTTTGATAAGGCTTTAGAATTTTCCAAAGAGTTTTCAGTTACAATATGCAATTAAGCATATTGAAAATAAAGCATAGTTCTGTACTGCTAAAGAAATGAGGCCTGGAAGCAATAGCACAATTAACATCAGGTTAGTTCATCATCTCCTGATTTACAGTGATTTAACAATGTAGTGGGCACATATTTTTCAAAATCCAATTGCTAGTCTAGTTCAGGTCAAAATGAATTGAAACACTGTTAGAGCTTCATCATGGTGCTGTGACTTATAATGAAAATGTGTGTACCAGTGCTATCAAGTTTGTATTGCTTCTGAGTATGACACCGTGTTTCTAGGACTGTTTTTCATCATGTCTGTGTCTTGCTTTTATGCCGTTTTATTCCAGGAAAAGGCTGGATTCCCTTTGACCCAAGGTAGTGAAGTGGTGGAATAAGGAGGGGTTGGGATGAATTTAGATACTATTCCAGTCCTTTTTTTCTTTCTTTTGTCTACCCAGAAGTGAAGTACTCTTCTAGAACTCTTTTTCATTCACACGCGCATGCACACACACATGCACACACAAAGAAATAGAAAAGGAAAAAAAATAACATCCAAGGGGTAAACCAGTTATTCACCTCCTTAGCAGGAAATGTGTCAATGAAGAGATAATTTGGGAGTTTCCAAGGAGTTTCAGATTTTCACAGAACGTAGAAAAATATTGCATTCTCTATATGTAAATATTGCATTCTCTATATGTAAATATTGCATTCTCTATATGTAAATATTGCATTCTCTGTATGCAAAAGTCTCTCTTGGGACCAGCTGGTAAATCAATGCAGCCTTGTTAATGTGTACCAGCCAGTTAACATGCGCAAACTATTTGGCTAGAATTTCTTTGGAATATCGCATCCAAACTTGGTTTAATCCCCCCAAGCTAATGTTACTGGTTTGTGTGATGCTAAATTGTGAAAAATAAGGCCATAAAGATTCAACCAGAAATCCCCAAATGCCTCATTAGGTATTTTTAATGGCATTTATGCCTGTTCTCTTCAAAAGCAGAAAGACCAAAATGGGCGCATCATGTCAATTTCTCCTCAGAGCTGTTGTGCAGAAATAAAACACTTTAAGAAACCCCAATTTATGAAAATCCTAATTTAACCTGTTCTTTACAAAAGAATAATCCACTTGCGAGCCAGTGAGGAACCAAATAATCTGAATAACCTATGTCTATTTGCTTAATTCTGAAAGGTTTTCTATATATTAAAATGTTTGTAGGTACTCTGAAAGTGGGGGCGAGGCAAGATTTAAAATGTTTAAGCTGAGTGCTTGCAGCCATAAACAGATGTATTTTCCATACAACTATGGAAATCCAGTTCTTTGATAGGGTGGGGCTGGGTATTTTAGGGGATGGTTCTTATAAGGATTTGAGAATGAGCAAGGAGTAGATTCCCAGGGACCTGAAGGGATTCTCTAGCCTTTCTTACTGTGTAATAGACAAATAGTACTTTCCGAGGGGCTCAGGGGGAGGTGGGGCAAAATATCTCTTTTTTGATATTTTTCCAGTTGGAAAGGCGTCATCTCTGCGGGTCGCTTTACTTTTCTCTCCATGGGAGTCAGTGAAGTTAGTTCATGAGACACAATGACAAGAATGCCAAACTGGGAGCTTTAGCCCCTAACCATGGCACTGGGGTAAAGATCTACAACTTCCCAGGAGAATCAAGGCTAGAGCCACAGGCTGGTTCTTGGAGGCAGAGGAAAGCAGTTTGCACAGACTTTTACTGGAAACACAGCACGCCCCAAAGCCAGAAACTCCAGTGTCTGCCAAAGTCAAGAGTGGGTCATGGTTTTGTGGGGCCTCAAGCTTATACCAGTTTTAAGGCCCTATTTAAGGAAAAACTTCGAAATACAAATGCAAAATTCAGTGCAGCGTAGGGCATTAAAAGGGATCCGTGCCCAGGAGAGGTCCTGAGGTTTATGCTAAAATTTATAGCATAGTGTATGATTTGTCCCTCTCTTAGATAAAGCAAAATACACATCACTCTTGGATAATAATAATAGTACCACCACTTACTGAGCTTTTATTATGTACCAAGCACTGTGTTAGGAGCCTTACGAATGACTCCTGTAAACTTGACAGCAATCTTGTGAGGACATTACAGTTAACACCCCCATTTTACAGTTAAAGAAACAGACGCAAAGAAGTGAGGTTCCTTGCCAGAGTTAGGACCTATCAGTGCTGGGATTCCACATTCTGAACCCAGGCTTGCTGACTCCTGAGCTCATACATTTAATTCTAATGCAGGTAACAATTTATTTCCATCTGTCTGGAAAAAGACTATCATTATAACTGGAGTTTTATTTTATAAGACAAGACAAGGGACTTCCTTCTTTCACCCATTTATTTTTATTTTTAACAGTTTTATTCACATACCATACAATTCATCCAAAGTGTACAATCAGTGGCTCTTGGTATAATCATATAATTATGCATTCACCACCACAATCAATTTGAGAACATTCTCACTGCTCCAAAGGAAAAAAAAAATCCTGTACCCTATACCTCCCTAGTATTGACGCTTAGCTTTGGTATAGTACCATTGTTATAATTGACAAAAGAGTGTTACCATGTTTCTGTTAAGTATAGTCCTTAGTTTGTGTTAATTGTATTTTCTTCCTGTATATCACCCTGTTATTAACCCCTTGTAATAGTGATGTATGTTTGTTCAGGTTTATTGAAGAACCTTCTTACATTTGTACAATTAACAATCGTCATCACCCACAATAAGTTTCACTATTTTATCTAGTCCCATGTTTTATCTTCTAGCTTTCTTACTAGCAACATATATGACCCTAGACTTCCCTTTTCAGCCATACTCAAACTCAGCACTGTTAAATTACATTTGCAGTATCGTCTTTCACCCATTTCTTTTTCTTATTAATTTTTAAATTTTTTTAAAACTATAGCAACAAACACAAACATTCTTAACTTATGATCATTCCGTTCTACGTATATAATCAGTAATTCACAATATCATCACATAGTTGCATATTCATCATCATGATCATTTCTTTGAACCTTTGCATCAATTCAGAAAAAGAAATAAAAAGACAACAGAAAAAAATTCATACATACCATACCCCTTACCCCTCCCTTTCATTGATCACTAGCATTTCAATCTAAATTTATTTTAACATTTGTTCCCCCTATTATTTATTTTTATTCCATATGTTTTAGTCTGTTGATAAGGTAGATAAAAGGAGCATCAGACACAAGGTTATCACAATCACACAGTCACATTGTGAAAGCTATATCATTATTCAATCATCATCAAGAAACATGGCTACTGGAACACAGCTCTACATTTTCAGGCACTTCCCTCCACCCTCTCTATTACATCTTGACTAACAAGGTTTCATCCATTTCCTAAGGCCCCTTTGAGATGGTCTTGAACTTCTTCAATGGCATCATCCTTTAAGGCTTATTTGGCAGCGAGTGACATTTAAAGGGGCCATCTAAATTGTTTTGGGCCATACCATGTGGTTCTAAAAGTCTTATAATCCCCTACTTAAAGCTCCCTGAATTCTCTAAGTTTGCATTTCCAACACGCAAAGATCTTTTTAGCTGGACATAACTGGAATCAGTGCAACACAGCTAGATTTTAAAAATATTTCCAATGCTCATATCCTGTTACCATGTATTTTTGGAAGTAGAGCAGTAATTGCTTTTTCTCTCTTATGATTTACCCATGTTTTAAAAAACAGGGAAGAATTGAATAAAAATATTACTCACAGAAATTTGGGGGCTATTCAGAGTATCCCATACCTTTGTTTCCAGGGCAATAGAAAAACTTTGCCAGGGAAGTAGTGATGTTTATGGTAAAAAGGAGACTTTAGATCCTGATCTAATCCGGGGTCATTTGACCTCCCTGGAGCTCAGTTTCTCATTAACATAATGTGGAAATGGATAAGGATACTTACAATATTTTCTCAATATCTTATAATATTTTCTATGTCTAGATTTATTGCTCTGAGCATTCTTCATGCAATGTTGGCATTTTTAAAAATTTTGTCTACAGTTAACCATAAAAACAGATTAAAAATTTAGAACACCCACCATCATTCTAGTTTGTTAATTGTCTGCTTGTTTTTTAAAGCACTGTCAACTAATGATGAACGGACAAGTAGAATTTCTACAACTATTTTTCCTTTTTATCTTCTCAATAATATATGGTATATATTATCTGTGAAGCATTTCAGCTCTAGAAATGTTAATGCCACTGGGAGGGAGGGTCCCTGCAGTAGTAGGGACCCTTGGTACTACTGCTGTGTAGTTCTCCCAGGTAGGACTTCTCTTGTAAGCTCTGTCTCCCTCAAGTTCATCAGAATAATACCTCACCTTCTGGCTCCTCTCCAGGTCAGGCTGGAGGAGAGGAAGAGATATTTAAACTTTGATAACAACAGAAAATAATTTTAAAATGCTCCCCAGAACCCATTGAGATGGACATTCTTATCTCCCTTGTAGAGGTAAGTTAATAGATCTAAAATACAATCTCAATCTCCTGTAAACTCACATGAGCAATTCCTATTTTTATTATTTTTCCTGCTGGCCAAAAGGCTGCACAGGACCCTAGGAGGCACTAATTGAGATATAAAGACTTTTATTACCTAATTTATTTAGTAAAGCCCATTCATTCCACCATTTATCCATTCAGCACATTAACTGAATGATCATTTGATGTCAGTCATGATTCTAGGCACTGGGTATATAACAGAGTGGAGCAAACCATACAGAAATATCTCTTGCTCTCAAGGAGTTTGCAGTCTCACGGAAAACAAGGCAATTTTCCAACGTGTAACTGAAAGATTAATCATAATTCACATTTTGCACTATTCATATTTATTTATAATTTCACTAGTTTTCAAATGTGTGTGATATATTAGTGTATCTTTGTAGTGATCTTTTTTTATGTTTGTAACTCGTTGGTATCCATTTTAGATACTGAGTATCTTTTGAACGGGAATTGTTTTTCCTGTCTGTCTTTGTTAGAGGACATAGCATGATGAATGTATTTTCATCAATACTTGTTATTGATTTTGTCATTTGAACTTACACAATTTTAACCTCTAAAAAGACTTAGAGATCATCTAATTTATTTCCCCAGTTTTATAAGTGAGACAATGGAGGCTCTGGTTGATAAAGTCATTTTATAAAGCACTAGAAAAAGCTGATATCATTAATATTGTTGCCAGTTCATATAGCTGGTTTAGTCAAAACTAGAATTAATAAAATATTTAATTCAATAACTGTTTATTGAGCAAATTGGTGTAGTTTAAAGAGTCTTGACTTCAGACACATGTTTCAAATTTAAGACCTTCTATTTACTAGCTGCACAATCTGCCCAATTTCTTGATTTTTTTTCACAGGTGAACTGGGGATATAAATAATACATCCCTCTGAGGGTTTTTATGAGGGTTAGATAAAACAAGATATGTTAATTGCTTGGCACACAATAATCTCAAAACAGACAGTCTCAGATCAAGTGGATGATTCTGTTTTATATTCAGCTGTTGAGTCACTGAGACAGACCTGGCCATGGCCTGAACAGACCCTCCAGCTCTCTCTGAGACGTACTTGGGAAAAGTACTTCTGCCTTCACACCGAGAAAGCTCATTGGGTTCATGTCTAGTTCCCAGAGAGGAGGCAAGATCTGTCTAATCTGAATGCTGTAAGAACTCAAGCCACTGATTTGAATATTAAAAATAAGTATATGGCCTTTTCCTTTCGTGCTCAGACAGACTGGGTTGGGTGGGACTGGTTACAGGGTAACTATTTAAACTTGCCTCAGTGGTTTGGTCAGTGATCTTTCAGGACACAGGAGAGGTCATATTCCTATCCTAAAAGCCATACTGAAAACTATATAAAAGGATAGCATTATCAATTCTTTCTTTCCACTGAAAGGTATCCGCTGCAATTATTTGCTGTCTTTCAAATACACAGATCTGAGTAAGAGGAGTTTAGAAGTGTTTGTATTTAAGGCTTCTAAATGATCACCTAGACCTTTGTTTGGTAGTGGGGATTGGGCTGTGAGGAATAAGCAGAACAGAAAGGACATACCTGTAAAATGAAATAGTAGTTTTATTCCATTGTCTTTCTCTACATGAATCACCTAACTATATCATCGACTATTACTCAGAGTAATATTTAAAAAAAATAAGTATATTAGACCAAATATAGCCTAAATAAGTAAGGGTATGCTCATGCAATAGAATACAGAATGATCTGAGACCTAACCTACAATGGAATCCTAAATGAACTATTGACATGCATAAATTTGTAAAATAAAATGGTGAATGAAGAAATTAAATCACATAGTTATTAATACAAAACATAAAAATCAGAGAATGAAGGGAATTGTACTGAGGAGAGGGACAAAGCAGGCTGCAATATATATATATATTGCATACATATTGAATACATATATATATGTATATATATTCAAAAAGTATGTAATAAAAAGCACCTTAAAATAAGATTGGAAGTAATAGCCTTCAAAGTGAAAAAGAATGGAGGCGTTAAGATTAAATTTGACTGTTGATGATCAGTGACTGGAAAAATATTTGCAAGCCCCCTTCAGGGAATGGTGAGAACGGGGAGAAATTCAACTTGCCCAAGTTGAATTCTTGATATTCTCACAAGCAGTGTGGACAACCAAAGCTATAAGCTGAGCCCCCAGTCTTGGAGCTTGTTCATATGAAACTTAACCCCACAAAGGATAGGTCAAGTCTACTTAAAATTTAGGCCTAAGAGTCACCCCCAGGAGGGCCTCTTTTGTTACTCAGATGTGGCCTCTCTCTCCAGCCAACATGATGAGCAGTCTCACCACCCTTCCCCTCTCTGC
>PVIY010047055.1:0-18096 GCA_004026745.1 Myrmecophaga tridactyla
CCAGTAGCCATGTTTCTTAAAGATGATTGTATAATGATATAGCTTTCACAATGTGACTGTGTGATTGTGAAAATCTTGTGTCTGATGTTCCTTTTATCTACCTTATCAACAGATAAGTAAAACATATGGAATAACAATAAATAATAGGGGGAACAATTGTTAAAATAAATTTAGTAGATTGACATGCTAGTGATCAATGAAAGGGAGGTGTAAGGGGTATGGTATGTACGAAACTTTTTTCTGTTGCTTTTTAATTTCTTCTTCTGAATTGGTGCAAATGTTCTAAGAAATGATCATGATGATGAATATGCAACTATGTGATGTTATTGTGAATTACTGATTATATATGTAGAACAGAATGATCAAATGTTAAGAATGTTTGTGTTTGTCATATTTTTAAAAAATTTTAAAAATTATTAAAAAAAGAAAGACACACCTACCTTCTAATCTCAGCTTTACTGTGTGACCTTGGACAGGTTATTTAATTATTTTGAAACTCACTCTCCTCCTCTGTAAAGTGGGAGAGATAATAATGCCTACCTCATGGGAATATAGAGAGAATTATATTAAATCATACATGATTTAATATAGTAGGTGCTTGAAGTATTAATACCTTTCATTTTCCATCCTAGACTCAGTTTTCTTATATGTAAAATAGGGATTATAATACCTATCCAAATAATATCACGGCTGTTCAGATAATTAAATATAGTTACGTGAAATTGCTTTACAAGCTAGAAATCACTTTCCACTTTAGGCCAATGTACCTATGGGTGATAAATTTTAGGGGCAAGAAGATTTGGAGCCATATTTTAAATAATACTATATAGATAACCACCTACTTCACTTACAACATAAGTCTTTCCTTCATTTCCTGAATCATTAAGCTGCTGAGGATTAGCTACACTATTCAAAAAACCCTATGGTGTCAAATGCTTTTAACTTTCCAATTGGTATTATGTAAATCACACCCACTGTTGTATTTAATACAGTGGCTGTGATAGAATAAAGAGTCTGCATTTCTGTATTTGACTGCATATTTAATTGGGCTTCAGGATCTTGTCTTTCACAGCAGGAATCACTGAAAACTCCTGTGATGACTAGAGAGAAAGGCCTACAAAAAAAGGATTTCTCTTGTTTCCTAATAGTGAAGATTTGGTTGATTGATTCTTTGAACAATATGTTACTTTAGAGAAAAAAAGTTTTTCCTAACCTCTTTCTCTCCCCACAAACCCTCAAGTGATCAAGAAAATAGCTTGCAGAAAGAAATGTAATACATGTATAGACTGACTATAATTCAGCATGTAGGAAAATTTGCTGATGAATCTTAAAATTGAAATAATAAAAAAGCCCACAGAGAGATCATTCTTAATACTTGTCTGAATTATGCTCTTTGCCTATGTTGCTTACATAACTGTTTAAAGGTCCTGAATATTCACCAGTACTATAGAGTCACCAATTTGTCTTTATTTTTGAAGTATTTCAGATTACCCATCTCAAATATTTAGAGTAATGAAATTATATGGTGGTTTATTTAGGGGAAGAATTAGCTAATCAGAAGAAAAGATCAGACTGTGGATGGGCAAGTAATGGGAGAGAGCCTCTTAGAAGATTATTAGAAGATATTGAAGGAATTTCATTCAGGTACCAAAGTCTCAATAGTCCTATAGTAATATCTGAATCAAAATAATGAATCCTTCTAGAGACACTGGATCATTTTTCATTTGGCCAAGCCAGAGCAAGTGGAGCTATGGGTGTTAGTGTTCCATTTAATTTTTGTACTCTTTATAGGTGTTCTGGGACCTTATGTCTGTGATTTCCAAATTTTATTCAGCAACAGATTCACCTAGAAATCTTATTAAAATGCAAATTCTTGGGCTGGAGTGCTGAGATTTTATTTCAATTGTTCTGGTGTAGGGCGTATTTATCACAATTTAAATATTTAAATGTTTAAATATTCTGATGGGGTGGTCTGTGAACCATAATAGAGAAATTCTGACTATTTAGATGGTTTTATAGCCTTGAAATCCAGCCTTCCAGAGATGGACCCAGCCATTTAGTGGATAGCCCTTTAATCTACGCTTAAATTCACTGACAAGATGCAGGGGTACTAGAACATATAACCCTTCTGATCATACACCATGTCTTCTTTTTAAACCACATGGTAAGTTGAATTATGTACCCCAAAAAAGACATGTTCTTAATCTTAATCCCTGTTCCTGTGGGTATGAATCCATGTGTAAACAGGACTTTTGAAAATAATATTTTTAGTTAAGGTGTTGCCCAACTGAATCAGAGAGGGTCATAGTCCATGTTACTAAAGCCCTTAATAATATAAACAGAAGAAATTCAGACTCTGTCAGAGAAAACCACAGGGAGGAGGAGGAAGCCAGAAATCAGCAGAAACCAGAAGAGTAGAAATCAGGAGAGAGAACTCAGCATGTGACAAGAGGCAGAAATGCAAGCCAAGGAACCATAAGGATGGTGGCAAGCCGGCACCAAAATACTACAGATTTGGGGGCAGAAGTATAGTCTTGTCAGCCCCTCGATTTTGGAGTACTAGCCTCTGAAACAATTAGGCAACAAATACCCATTGTTTAAGCCAGCCATTTTTGTGGTATTTTTCATTGGAGCTCGATAAAATAAGGCATACTATGAAAGTCTAAATTTCATCATCAGTTTTGAACAGATATTTATATTAAATCAATTGGAGGTTTCTCTTCCCAATGTACTCAAGTGACCAATTCCTGAACTGCAGTAACTCTGATCATTTTATAGTATCAATAAAAAGCTATTTGAAAAAGAAAGATGGGCACATTTTAGGATAATGAGTACAGTGGCTCCAGTTGATGAAGTTAGAGATGGTCTAACTGTTGAGCATGTGCAGATTGCTTACATGCTTAGTAACAAAATGTATATAAGAAAATGGCAGCCTTAATATAATCATGGGTATGATATTTAGTATCATAATGAGGTATAGGTCATGAATTATAGGTTAAACTTTAAGCTAGTGTGCAAGTCAGGCAGGCCAATTTTGGTTAGATCCAACTACTTCTAGTAAGATACTTTAGGAATTGGGGTGGGTTAGTTCTGGCCTGACAGATATTCCTTCATTAATAAACATTAAGTCCTATCTTTTGTAATCATAATACTATAAATTTGAAAAAAACAGGATACAGAGGTACAACTGGGGGCAGTTACAAGTTTTTTATAATCACAAATTAAAGGTTATATAATCATCATTATCAAAGACTGAGGCAGCAGGGTGACTGTTCAGTAATTTTAGTTATTCCTTCAGGCTATTTTTATATACTAAAATGTAAGAGAAAATATTTATATAATAATTCAGTAATCATAAACATTTATTAATTCCTAACTTCTCAGTTACAGCGTGCTGAGTTTAGCTCAGCCAGATCAATGGTTCTAAAGTGTTGTCTAGGAAAAACTGGGGCTCCCCAAGACCCTCTACAAAGATGCTCAAGGTCAAAATATTTTCATTATTACAAGAAGATGCTGTTTCCCTTTTTTATTTTCATTCTCTCACAAGTATATGGTAAAGTTTTCCATAGTCTACATTGTATATGGTTATCATTGCTCTGAAAACTAATGTAATATTTATTGTATATTCCTGAGCTTTTAAATTTTCTCAGTTTAAGTTTTTAATATTGATAGATATTAAATATTGATATATTATATTAAATGTTGGTAAGTATATAATTATGATTAAAACAATATATATTTGTAAACAATTACATATTATATGATATATGATAATATTAATAAATATTAATAGATGTAACCCACCTTTGGATTTCTTTGTAATCTTTGGGGTTATAAAATGGTCCTAAACCAAAAAGTCTGAGAATCTCTGACCTATTTAACCAAACATAGATTGAAATTTGTATCAGTGAATGGGAATTGATATGATTGCTCCCAGATCTCAAAGAAAACTCACACCTGGTTAAAATATTCATAGACCCTAAATTTTCTGTACCACATAATCTAACTCAACCTGACTGGATAGCTCATTTAAATAACTGAAACACAGGGAGCCCAGAATAAGAATGAGGGCTTTTAATTCTTCATAGTCTAATGTAATCCTTGGATATGTCCCAGAATATATTAAGCAGATAATCAAAATATAGGCAAAGTCCATGAGGGGTGGGAAAAAAAAATGGAACTATTAAACCTCACCACCAGAGAAACCCCTGATACTGTGTCAAACATTAGGAACACCCAAATCAATAGGCCAAGCCCTTAATCTTGAGACTTGCTCTTATGAAGCTTACGTATGTAGCAGAGAAGCTTAACCTACTAATAGATATGCTTAAGAGTCACCTCCAGAGAACTTTTCTGTTGCTTAGATGTGACCTCTCTCTCTCTCTCTCTAAGCCCAACTCTGCAAGTGAAATCATTGCCCTCCCCGGTATGTGGGACATGACATCCAGGGGTGAAATTCTCGCTGGCAGTGTGGGAGATGAATTCCAGGGATGAGTCTGGCCGTGTCACTGTGGGATCAACAATGCTATCCTGACCAAAAAGGGGAAAAGAAGTGTAAAAAATAAGGTGTCAGTGGCTAAGAATGTTCAAATAGAGTCGAGAGAAGCTGCTGTGGAGGTCGCTCTTGTGCAAGATTCAGTTAGATATTGCTACCTATCATAACTTGCCAAACCCCAAGCAAAACATTCCAGGCAATCCTAAAGAAGACCTACGGCAATATATAAGATTCTTACAAAGTTCCATGCACTATGGTAACTTTCCAGAAACTTACAATCTCCAGATGGGCCCATGGACAAGGTAAGTCCTGAAACCTAGAGGTGCTGGCCTCTCTAGAACATCAGCTAGTTTCATTTCCCTATCCCATATTATCAACAGCTTTTTCCAACATGAAAAATTTAGAATGGGAATAGTCCAAATATCCCCAAAGAGTGAGAGAAAGATCAAAGGTGTTGGTGGAGTTAAACAGAGAAGGTAGGGTTTAACAAGTGACTACGATTGCTGAATCATTACACTGATATTTTTTTAGTCTCTAGTATCTTAGAGCAGCTAGAAGTAAAAACTTAAAATTGTGGAATGGTATCCCATACCAAACTCTGAAATTTGTTCTACTACTAATTGTTGTGATGTGCTTTGAAATTTATTGCTTTTTTGCATATGTTATTTTTCACAAAAAAGAAAAAAAGTCAATTATGCTGATAAAAAATATTTATACCTTCTAGCCTCCAATATTCTGGAGCAGCTAGAATAAAATATCTGAGATGATGGTATGGTAGCCCATGACAAAGTCTGGGATCTGTCCTGTAACTACTTGTTGAAGAGTGCTTTGAAAATTATTGCTTTTTTCTTTCTTTGTTTTGTATTTTTGTTAAATTATACAATTAAAAATTTAAAAGAATGAAATATTCACATTCTCATTTTTGACCTCCTCTTTTGCTTTATCAGTACTATCATGCTATTGTGACTGAGATAAAAACATACTCTGACTTGA
This sequence comes from Myrmecophaga tridactyla, assembly GCA_004026745.1. Classification (NCBI taxonomy): domain Eukaryota; kingdom Metazoa; phylum Chordata; class Mammalia; order Pilosa; family Myrmecophagidae; genus Myrmecophaga; species Myrmecophaga tridactyla. The sequence goes on from PVIY010047055.1 coordinate 5,489, forward strand.
GGAGCTTTCACTGACTTGTGGAAAATAAAGTGGCCACCTCAAATAACTGCCTAATTGTAGAATGTTTACATTAATTTCCTTGGAATGTCATCAAAAGCAGAGGATCCAGGATTGCAGCTCTACTTTGAAGGATGAACAAGATTTTAATAAGAAAAACCAAGCTCTCAAATCTGTTCCTAGAAATTACTATAAGTAGTATTTCAGGGGATTTTAATTTTATCCTTATACTTTCCTACATTGCTTGATTTTGCTTTACAAAGAACTTATGCCATTTTACAAAACAATAATGGCATTTTTAAACAAAAAAATCCTAGTGAGCCAAAGTAATATCCAGATGATTCAAACCTAAAACAAGCTGAAACACTTGCTTCAGGTTCTTAGAATCTAAGGGGAAATTGTTTTTCCTTTTTTGGTGTAATTAGCTCAAATAATTGTAACAGAGCTTTGTTTTCACTTTTGGCCTTAAGCTCTAGCTCTAAAGTGAATTGTTACCAAAACAATGTCTTCAAAATCAGATCTGCCCTTTCCTTTTAACCTCATTTGTTATGCCTCTAGGTTTTTTTTTGTTGTTGTTGTTGGTTAGTTATTTTTTTGGAAGTGGGGAAACTTTGTTTTATGTGTTTCTAGCTAGAAAATTTATTTTGATTGAGGGCCTTGTGCTGAGACTAAAGCACTCTAGCATACTTCAGATGAGATTACATATGGAATGTCCATTTGCTGAATTGCTTGAGTCCACAACACTGTAAAACTTTTTGTAGCTTTTCCAACTGCTCTGGAGAAGAAACCAATGTCTTTTTTCTGTTCAATTCTGATGGTTGCTTGCATTTTTCTTCAATTTCTTCTCATGGTGACCCTTTGTATTTTATCAACAGTAAAGGAAAGCAGTAATTATTGTTTTTGCTAAATTTCTTAGACTTTATTTTTGTAATAAGAAAAAAAAATTCTCTCCATTACTATATGTGGTTCAGCTCTGTTGTGAAGGGCCCTGAAAGATGACTTTCCTAAGGGTTTCTGGATGTCTAGTTGAAAGAGTCATGTATCTATGTGATCACTGTACTTTATATTGCACAATTTGCTGGTTTTCACAAGATTAAATAATACTTAGATTTCTGCCCTCCTCCACACTAAGAAATTTTCACCACTATATTACTAGACTTGAGTAAACAGCAGGGGAAAGAAGTTTTAATTATGCAAATATAAAAATTATCAGGAGGGGTGTATATTAGGTAAATTTGATGAACACTGAAGCTGCTTTTCTATATTTACCACTTGCTACCAAATTATATTTATATTTAGTAAAGGATTACAACATTTAAATGAATAATAACTATATGCAAAAAAAACCCTAATTATATTTGTTTACCCTGTGTTTTGAATCACTAACAAGAAGGAAGTTAAGAAATGCCAACGTCAAGTGCTCAGTGTTGATTATATCACAAGTTCTATTATTTGCTAACAGAGGCTACATTTTATCTTCCACTACCTCTTAAACCACAACTAGGATGTGGTACACCTGTCAAGACATTTTCTCTTATGACTTAAGTGAATTCACAGATGGTGCTTCTCAACTTTATTATAAAAATTATTATAATACAAAATGAATTTGAGATTTGTGAGTATGTAATGTGGTTTAAATATCAATTCATTTCATGGCAATCATCTGGCAACACATTGGAATATGTTGCCATAATAGTCAAGAAATCACAATAAAGGAAAATTGATGCTATAGAACTTAAAAACTTAAAGGGGTAAAGAGAATTTGTTAAGCAAGTGTAACATTATATGTAACCCCTATGAGCTTAATATATGCATTAACATAAATAGAAACATGTTCCAGATGTCAATCAAGTATTTTAAAGAGTAAAAATATTATTTTAAATAACTTGCCATTGGTTGGTTTCTTCATAGGTTTATGAAACCTTTTATACTCAAAAGTATCTAAATTTTAGAATCAGAAGCAGTGTGGTGCAAAGAAAGCTTGCAAACCTCTAGTATATGGATAGCTAAACTTACTAAAAGGCCTTTTCCCAGTACTATTATAAAACTAAACAATGAGCATCCTAATATTTTTCTTTTGGGGCATAAGAAATAATGTAAGGTATGCTGTTAGTAGTGCTATAACCAAATCTTGACAGTTTCAAAGTGTCAAATAAAAACCTTTCATGCTTGCAAGTAAGGGAATAAAAATTTACTGCCATTTTTGCTGAAAACGTAATCATAATCCAAAGTATTTGAACTTGCCCCCTCCTTCACAATGTACTGAAAATTATTTTGAAAACCATGGTACTGAGTTTTGAAATAGCTCAAACTACTTTAAGTACAAACACAAGGTAAGAAAATGAAATACAGAGAGTTCATTGCAAAAGCTTTTCCTTGGTTCCACCAACCCTTCTGTTCTAAATATGCAACCATATTTTGATCTTTGGTCTGTGTGAAGTCAGGTAGGCCCTAGAAGGTTACTTATGTTAGCAGTGAGATAAAATGTTAAAGAGAAAGGCAGAGCAAAATGGACTCTACTCAAAAGAGAAAATGTCAAATATCTTAATCCTCTGAAAATTTGAGTGGTGACAAAAAACTGGTTAGAGTCTACAGGCCAGGCTCCACAAATGTTTGTTCTGTTTTCTGTATATGTTGTCTGGTTTTGGAATTTAAAACAAACTGTATTTGAAAAAACCACTGAATCAAAAAGGGAGAACTGACAACTGCTACAAGGTCAAAATTGATAACACGTACTCTGGGGAAAGGTAATCACAACTGACTTACTCACATTTTGTTTATGATGAAACTCCACTTAGTACTGTGAGGTTCAGTTTCACTAATTGTAAATTCTAGATGCAACTCGAGATAAAATGTAGCATTTGCAAAGTCATTTGTAATGCTGCTTAGCATTTCTTCCTTCTTTAAGGAGACAAGCAGAAAACAAAAGGACACACACATAAATAGAAAATGACAGTTGTAATTACTATTCTAGTAAAATAACAATAAATGTGGAAATAATATAACATATCTAAGTAGGAAGCTATTGAACTTTTTTGCTAATGTGTCTTTGAGTGCAGGGTTTAAGAATAATGGCTCTGAAATTATCTGCCTGACTTCAGATAAGTTAGTCATTTTCTCTGAATTTCAGTTTCCTCATTGTAAAATATGTATAATAATATTCAAATCTTACAGGGATATTATGAGAATTAGAGGAAATTATGCATGTAAAATACTTAACATTAGGCCTGGTAAACAGTAATATACCTGTTAAGTCATTTAGGTTGAAATTGCCTGGATCGACAATTTCATATTTGGAATAATATTCGTTTTAAAGAAAAAACAATAGAGTTTCTATTTTTTTTTATTCTTTCTTAGAATTGGTTGTTAACTAATTCTTCCCATAGGTATTATCCTGTACCTCAAAATACAGGCATCGACTTCCAGGTAGGTGGTGGAATAGGATAGGCCAAGTTCACCCTTGCTCACCCCCCCACACCTATGCCCCACCCTTACACTTCCTGAGCCCCACCCCTGGCACCCTGCACCCCTGCACAGACCCCGTGATCCACTTTCTGCCTTCGAGTTCCCTGTGCCAGGCCTGCCCTTGTGCTCCAAAGCCTTCCTGAGCCACACCCTGCAACCACAGCCCCTGCGCCACCCCTCCACAACTCCACACTACATACTCAACACTCCCAGGTACCAAGATAGCATCCCAACCCCTTGCCAAGCCCTACACCCCACCCCCCACACCACCCTAAATACAAAGCCTTAGACAAGAGGGAAATCAGCTTCAAAAGCAACTCTATCAACATAACTACCTGCCTTGAAGGCAACAGAAAATTGCAAAGCATATAAAGATGCAGACAGAATAGCCCAGCATAATGACCAAATTAAAACTCCAGAAGAGGCACAGACTTTGGAACAACTAATCAAAGATGCTCATACAATTCTACTAAATAAATTCAATGGATTGGCTAATGACATAAAGGAGATCAAGAAGTCACCAGATGAACATAAAGAAAAATTTGAATAGAAAAATACCTATCACAGAGATTAAACATGCTGTAGACCAAATAAAAAATATACTAGAGGCACACAACAACAGATTTGAAGAGCCAGTAGAGAGAGTAAGCGAACCAGAGGGCAGGAAAATTTATTTATTTATTTTTAATGCAATTTTACTGAGATGTATTCACCAAGCATAGAAATCGTCTGTAGTGTACAATCCTTGGTTCACAGTATCATCACATGGCTGTGCATACAGCCCCATGATCAAATTTAGAACATTGTCATATTTCCAGAGAAGAAATAAAAATAAAAAAGAAAATCCTTATCCTTCCAAACCCCTTATCCCCCATACTATTGGCCCATAGTTCGGTGTTGTACATTTGTCACTATTGATAAAAGAGTATTAAAATATTAGGTTAACTATGGACCATAGTTTGCAATAGTTACATTTTTTCCAGATACCCTTCAATTATTGTCTTCTTATAGTAATGTCATACATCTGCTCTGTTTCATGAAACAATTTTTAAAATTTGTACAGTTATTCATGGACATTGTCCACCACAAGATTCACTGTGCTATACATTCCCATGTTTCAACTTCCAACTTTCCTTCTGGTGACATACATGACTCTATACTTTGCCTTTCTCCTATATTAACACACCATTCAGCACTGTTAATTATTCTCATAATAGCATGCTACCATCACTTCTGTCCATTTCCAAACGTTTGAGTTCACCCTAGTTAAACATTCTGCACACATTAAGTTACTGCATCCCATTCTTGGCCTCATTGTATATCCTGGTAATCTATCTTGTGGCTATGAGTTTCAACATCATAATTACTTCATATCAGTGAGATCATAAAAAATGTGTCCTTTTGTATCTAACTTATTTCACTTAACATAATGTCCTCAAGGTACATCCATGTTGTCTCGTGCTTCAGGACTTCATTCCTTCTTACAGCCACATAATATTCCATCATAAATATATACCACATTTTGTTTATCCATTCCTCTGTTGAAGAACACATGGGCTGTTCCCATCTTTTGGCAATTGAGAATAATGTTATTATGAACATCAGTGTGCAAATGTCTGTTTGTGTATCTCACTTTGAGATCTACTGGATATATCCTGAGTAGTGAGGATGCCAGGTCATAAGGCAACTCTACTTACCTTCCTGAGGAACTGCCAAACTCTCCTCCACAGTTGCTGTACTATTTCATGTTTCCACCAGCAGTGAATAAGTGTTCCTATTTTTCCACATCCTCTGCAACACTTGTAGTTGCCTATTTAATAGTGACCATTCTAGTAGGTAAGAGATGATATCTCATTCTGGTTTTGTTTTGCATTTCCCTAATAGCTAGTGAAGCTAAGTATCTTTTTATGTGCCTCTTAGCCACCTGTATTTCTTCATTGGAAAAATGCCTGTTCATGAATTTGCCTATTTTTAAATTGGGTTGTCTTTTAATTGTTGAATTCTAGGGTTTCTTTATATATACTGGATATCAAAACCTTATCAGATATGTGATTTCCAAATATTTTCTCACATTGAATCAGTTACCTTTTCACCCTTTGAAGTACTGAGGTATTAGATTTTGAGGAATTCTTATGTATCTATTTTTTCTTTTGTTCCTTGTGCTTTGAATACAAAGTCTATAAAACTACAGCGTATCACTAGATCTTGAAAATGTTTTTCAACAATTTCTTCCACAAATTTAATGGTACTGGTTTTTATAATTATGTCTTTGACAAATTTTGAGTTGATTTTTGAATAGGGTGTGAGATAGGGGTTCTCTTTCATTCTTTTGTTTATGGATATCCAGTTCTCCCAAGACCATTTATTGAAGAGACTGTTCTATCTCAGTTCAGTGGGTTCGTGAGCCTTGACAATAATCAATTGACCACACATCTGAGGCTCTATTACTGAACTATCAATTCAATTCCATTGACCAATATTCTATCTTTATGCCAATACTATGTGTTTTAGCCACTGTGGCTTTATAATATCCTTTAAAGTCAGGAAATGTGATACCTCCCAATTTATTCTTCTTTTTCAAGATGTTTTTGGCTATTTGAGGTCCATTAGCCTTCCAAATAAAATTTATCATCAGCTTCTCTATTTCTTCAAAGTACTCTGTTGGAATTTTTATTGGTATTGCATTGAATTAGTAGATCAATTTGAGTACAATTTACATTTTAATGACATTTAACCTTCCTATCCATGAACACGGAAAGTCTTTCTATTTATTCAGGTCTTCTTTGATTTCTTTTAGCAATGTTTTGTAGTTTTCTGTGTACAAGTCCTTTACATCCTTGGTTGGGTTTATTCCTAGATGCTTGATTCTTTTAGTTGCTATTATAAAGAGAATTTTTTCTTGATTACCTCCTTAGATAGATCATTACTAGTATACAGAAACACCACTGATTTTTGCTTGTTGATCTTGTATCCTGCCACCTTACTGAACTTGCTAATTACCTCAAGTAGCTTTCTTGTTGTTTACTCTGGATTTTCTAAACATAGGATTATGTCATCTGCTAATAGTAACAGTTTTATTTCTTTCTTTCTTATTTGGATGTCTTTTATTTATTTTTCTTGTTAATTGCTTTAGCACAATGTTGAATAGCCATGGTGGCAATGGACATCCTTGTCTTGTTCCCAATCTAAGAAGGAAAACTTTCAGTTTTCTATCGTGCTTTGAGTATGATGTTAGCTGTAGGTTTTTCATATATGTCTGGGCCAGTTTGAATCTTTTGTGTACCCCAGAAAAGCCATATTCTTTAATCCTCATTAAATATGACTGGCTGGGATCTTTTTTATTTTTTCTATGGAGATGTGGCCCATCCAGTTGTGCATAGTAACTATTGCTTAGTTGGTTTCAATGGAGATGTGTCTACACTCATTCAAGGTGGGGTTGCTTACTGGTGTCCTTTTAGAGGGAACCATTTTGGAAAAAACTTTAGTGCCAACAGTTTCAATAGAGCCCACTTAGCCACAGGCTTTTGGAGACAAAGTAAAATGCCAATCCTTTGAAGGAGAAGCCAGGAGAGAAAGATAGCAGACATGGGCATGTGCCCACACAGCTAACAGAGGTGTTCTGGACCCATTGGTGTTTCTTGAATCAAGGTGTCTTTCTCTGGATGTCTTAGTTTGGTCATTTTAATGGTCTTAGAACTGTAAACTTGCAACCTTCAAAAATTCCCTTCTTAAAAGCCATTTCATTTCTGGTATATTGGATTTCAGCAGCTTTAGCAGGCTAAAACAATGCCCTTTATCAGGTTGTGGAAGTGCCATTCAATTGCTACATTTTGAACTGTTTTCATCATGAAAAGATGCTGAATTTTGTCAAATGCCTTTTCTGCATCAATTGAGATTATCACACAGTTCTTCCCTTTTAATTTGTTAGTGGATATAATATATTAATTGATTTTCTTGTGTTGAACCAGCCTTGCATACCTGGAATAAAATAATTGTGGTGTTTAATTCTTTTAATCTGCTGTTGGAATCAACCTGCAAGTATTTTTTTGAGGCTTTTTTGCATCTCTTATTAGACAGATTGATCTGAAGTTTTCTTTACTTGTGGCATCTTTTTTGGGTTTTGGCTTCATAGAAGAAGTTAGGTAGTACTCCCTCTTCTTCAATATTTTGGTAGAGTTTGAGCAGGGATGTTATTAATTCTTCTTGGAATGCTTGGGAAAACATGCTTGTGAAACTGCTGGTCCTGGGCTTTTTTTGTTGGTAGGATTTTTTTATTATTATATATATATATTTATTTATTTTTATTGATAGATATTATATATTCACATACCGTATAATCATCCAAAGCGTAAACTCAATGGTACACTATATCATCATATAGCTGAGCATTTATCATCACAATTGACTTTTTTCTTTTTTGTGAAAAATAGCATATGTACAAAAAAGAAATAAATTTCAGAGCACATTATAACAATTCGTTGTAGAACAAATTTCAGAGTTTGGTATAGAATACAAAATTCCACAATTTTAAGTTTTTCCTTCTAACTGCTATAAGATACTGGAGACTAAAGGAAATATTAGTATAATGATTCAACAATTATACTCATTTGTTAAATACAGTTTTCTCTGTGTAACTCCACCATCAGCTTTGTTCTTTCTTCCATGTTTTAGGAGCATTTGAGCTATGCCCATTCTAATTTCTTCATATCAGGAGAGGCTGTAGATAATATGGTATAGGGGGATGGAAATAGTTGATGTTTGGGAGAGTTTGGGCTTTCTGCATTTCAGGACTTATCTGGTCCAAGGACCAATTTGGAGGTTGTAGATTTATGGAAAGTTACCCAAGTATATATTTCTTTTAGTCTCCAGTATCTTAGGGCAGCTGGAAGTAAAAACTTAAAATGAAGCATTTGTAACCCATACCAAAATCTGAAATCTGTTCTATAACTAATTGGTGTGATGTGCTTTGGAATTTATTGCTTTTTTGTACATATGTAATTTTTCACAAAGAAAGAAAGTCAATTGTAATAATAAATGAAAATAAAAAGCTTTGGGTTTCAAGAGGAAGATGAAAGATTTCAATAACATAGCATTATAGAATGCATAGCAAATGCCTGCCATATAATGTGCATTCTGTTAGTTTTCCTTCTGTGTAATTTTGTACCTTGTTTTCACTTTCCTCAATCTGTCAAAGGAGTATTCAGACAAAATTTTCTTAAGTTAATAGTTCTGATAAAACATCTATGGCTTAGTTCAACAACTATAAACATTTCACATTTATTTTACCCAGGAATATATATTTAATATTTTCCAAGTAGCAATATACCAATGATAATACTATATGCCACTAAAAAGATACGGTAGAAAATCTATGCCCTAAAATCATGAGCAACAGTTCCTTTTCCTGTGTGGTTATGTCACTAAAATCCTACATGGTTACATAAAATTGTTTCAGTTTCTTTTCAGATTCTTCTTTTCATTCTTCCTCTGTAATTCCACTATTGATTTTGTAAGCATATATGATTCCAAGGTGAAAACTGCAAAAACAGGTTATATTTAAAGAAACCTTTCTTCATTCATTGGGACATTTCTCCTGTCCCTTGCCCTGCTTATGTTATTACATATAGTGTTTTGTGCCTTTTTCTATATGCCTTTTTTCCCCACTTAACAATATATCCTCAAGGCCATTCTACATTGGTGCATACAGACATTCCACATTTTCTTTTATGATTGCATAAGCATCCATTGTTTGGATATACTTTGCTTTATCCAGTCAGTCCCTTACTAATGGGTATGTTCATTGTTTCCAATCCTTTGCTGATACAAGTAATGCTGCTGTACCTAATCTTATGCAAATAGTAGGTCATATTTTATGGCAGTATGTATTTGGAATTGATTTCTAAATTTGAATGTCTAAATCAAAGGGTAAATGCACATGTAATTTTTCTAGTTATTGTCAAATTTATTCTCATAGACTTTGTGCTTTTGTATCCATGCTGCCAATGTATGAAACTATTTATCCATGGTATATAGTATATTATATAACTTTTAGATTTTTGAATTAGCTTATCTTGATTTTTAGGAGGATGTTTCCATAACAATTAACACTTTGTAATATAAGTTCCAAATATATTTCCCCACATCATCATCAAAAAAAAAAAAGACTTTAAATAAAGCATCATAAGAGACAAAGAAGGACACTGTATATTAATAAGAGTGACAATGCACTGAGAAGAAATAACAATCATATATATTTATGTTCCCAAATCAAGGGGATCCAATGTACATGGGGCAAACATTGGCAAAACAGAAGGGAGCAATAGATGTTTCAAAAATAATAGTGGGAGACTTCAGTACACCACTCTCTTCTATACATAGAACAACCAAACAGAGGAGTAACAAGGAAATAAAGAACTTATACAATTTGATAAATGAATTAGACTTAAACACATATGGATCATTGCACCCCCAAACACCAGGATATGCATTCTTCTCTAATGCTTATGGAATGTTCTCCAAGATAGATCATATGCTGGGACACAAACCAGTCTTTGTAAATTTTATAATGCGTTCTTATACAACTAGCAGATCAAAGAAGAAGTACTAGGGAACTCAGTAACTATCTGAAGATGGATGAAAATGAGTATATGACATATCAGAATTTATGTGATGTGACAAATGCAGTGCTGAAAGGGAAATTTATTGTGCAAAATGTCTATATTAAAAAAAATTAAAAAGCAAAAATCGAGGACTAAACTGTTCACCTGGAGGAACTAGAGAAAAAACATCAAACTAATGCCTAAGCAAATAGAAGGAAATAAATAACAAAGATTAAAGTAGAGTTAACTGAATTGAAGAACAAAACAACAATAGAAAAAAAACCAGTAAAACCAAAAGTTACTTCTTCGAGAAAATCAATGAAATCAATACACTCATAACTAGACTGACAAAGAATGAAAGAGGGAAGATGCAAATAAACAAAATCAGAAATGAGGGGGGGGTTCAATACCACTGACCCTGAAAAAATTAAAGAAAAATCATAAGATGATACTATGATCAACTCTATCCTAAAAAATTAGACAACTTCAATGGAATGGACAAATTCCTAGAAACACACAAACAAGCTACACTGACTCAAGAATAAATAGATGATCTCAACAAACCAGTCACAAGTAATGAGAGTCAATCAGGCATCAAAAATGTTCCTACAAAGAAAAGCCCAGGGCCAGATGGTGTCACAGGAGAATTTTATCAAACATTCCAAAAAGAACTATCACCCAATCCTTTTCAAACCCTTCCAAAAAATTGAGGAAAAAGGAACACTACCTAACTCATTCAATGATGCTAACATCACTATAATAACAAAACCAGGTAAAGACTCTATAAGAATAGAAAACTGCAGGCCAATCTCCTTAGTGAACATAGATGCAAAAATTCTCAACAAAATACTATCAAATCAAATCCAACAACACAGTAAAAGAATTATGCACCGCAATCAAGTGAGTTTATACTAGGAATGCAAGGATAGTTCAACACAAGAAAATCAACAAATGTAATGCAGCTTATTAGTAAATTGAAAGGGAAAAATCACATGACCACCTTAATTAATGATGAAAAAGCATTCAAAAAATTCAAAATCTTTCCTGATAAAAGCACTTCAAAAGGTAAAAATCAAAGGAAAGTTCCTCAATATGATAAAGGACATACAAGAAAACCCATGGCCAACATCATACTCAGTGATGAGACTGAAAGTCTTCCTCCTAAGATAAGGAAAGAATAAGCCTTCCTTCCTTCTTCCTCTGTCACCACTATTTTTCAACATAGTGCTAGAAGTTCTACTTAGAGCAAAGAGGTAGGAAAAATAATTTAAAAAACATCCAAATAGTAATGGAAGAAGTAAAACGTTCATTATTTGCAGACAACATGATAATATACTTGGAAAATACTGAGAAATATATGACAAAATTTCTTGAGGTAATGAACAAATTCAGGAAAGTGGTAGGATATAAGATTAATGTGCAAAAATCGGTAATGTTTCTATACACAAGCAATGACCTAATGAGAAGACAATTAAGGAAAAACTTCCATTCAAAATAGCCTATAAAAGAATCAAATGTCTAGGAATAAATTTAACCAGGGATGTAAAGGACTTGTACACAGAAACCTACAAAACATTGCTTAAACATATCAAAGAAGATGTAAGTGGTGTAGGAAAGACGTTTCTTGCTCATGGATAGGAAGGTTAAATATAATTAAGATGTCAATTCTACCCAAATTAATATACAGATTCAATGCAATACAAATCAAATTTCCAACTACCTATTTTGAAGTCTTGGAAAAGCTAGCTGTCAAATATATTTGGAAGGGGAGGAGACCTCAAATAGCTAAAAATATCTTTTGAAAAAGAAGAATGAAGTGGGAGGTTTAACACTCCCTGATGTTAAGCTTCTCATAAAGCCACAGTAGTTAAAACAGTATGGCACTGGAACAAAGATAGAAGTATTGACTGATGGGCTCAAATTGAGAGTGCCAAGTAGACAAGCAAATCTATGGTAAACTGATCTTTGACAATGAACTGGGAGAAAATAGTCTTTTCAACAAATGGGCATAAGAGAACTGGACATAATAACCAAAAGAATGAAAGCAGACTTTTACCTTACACTCCATACAAAAATTAACTCAACGTGGATCAAACTCCTAAATATAAGAAACAGTACCATAAAACTTCTAAAAGAAAATAGAGGGAAACATCTTCAAGACCTAATAATGGGAGGTAGCTTCCTAAATTTTACATCCGAAGCACAAGCAATGAAAGAAACAATAGATAAATGGGAACTCCTCAAAATCAAATGTTTTTGTGCCTCAAAAGACTTTGTCAAAATTGTCAAGAGGCAGGCAACTCAATGGGAGAAAATATTTGGATGTTACATATAAAATAAAATGTTTGGCATCAAAGAACTTCATCAAGAAAATAAAAAGACAACCTACACAATGGGAGACAATATTTGGGAACGACATATCAGATAAAGGTCTAGTATCCAGAATTTATAAAGAGATTGTTCAACTCAACAACAAAAAGATAGCCAATCCAATTACAAAATGGGAAAAAGACTTGAACAGACACTTCTCAGAAGAGGAAATAGAAA
>PVIY010047056.1:0-18059 GCA_004026745.1 Myrmecophaga tridactyla
TGAGAAACCTAATATAGAAGAAATTAAACTGGGGACAGAATGGTATGAAAAGAAGGGACTTCAGTAAGACTTCTCTCTTTCCCAAATAAAGGTAAAATGATTTTCTTATGCATCTGCTTCTTTTTCAAGTATTTCATTTTTTACTTGCTTTCCTATTTCATAAAATAGTAGTGCAGTGGAAATGAATCCTTTAAAGCGAGTGTGGAAACAGGGACTAGAGTAAGATCTTCTGGGGACTTTCTTATTTTGTCAGTCTGATGTCCCTCTACTCTGTGATCTTACCAGACAGAGTTACCAGACAGAATAATTTTATAACATCATATCTAGGCAGAATTAACAACTTCTGTTTTACAGAAGGCATAGTTACCTCTACAACTCTTTCTACCAACTGATATGTGTGTATGCGTATGTGCATGTTTGTGTGTGTGTGTATATTACTTCCAAGACCTCAGGATAAAAGTTGACACAATAAAAATGAGTTTGAAAGGAGAAAGGCAGAACCAAAACAGTTACAAAGGTGGCAATCAGGAAGAACATTCACTTCAGAAATGTGGCCAAATATGAGCTAGAGATCTCCTTGATTCAGTGCAATATATAATTTTGAATTTATAGAGCATCCAAGTGGGTTTAAGAAGGGAATAGGTCGATCAGAATGATATATGTTATCAGAGAAGCTGGTGATTGTGTAATACTGAAGGTCATGGCAACATTTGGCTGAGGAAACGAGTCTGTAAGTGGGAGATCTGCAGTAAACTAGTAATTGTCTGGGCTTTCCTTACTCTGTTTGGATCTAGGTTAAGCCAGGACAGAGTCAAACCTCTTGAAATGTTTCAAAGCTCAAACCTTGAGATTTGTCCCAGTCAACCAACCAATAATCAGCCTAAAGTCATCTCTGTACCATGGGTAAAATTAATAGCTACTAATTAAACCAGAAGATTCATTTTGATAGGATTTCCTGGGCTATTTGACCGTCACTCTTGTATGATAATCTATGAGGCTTGTTGACAACTTGTAACCCAATGTACTTCCGACTTCTGACTCTAATCTATAACGATTTGTTTACATTAGTTTCTTGTAATAATATGAATACTATGCCTATGAGCTGAAATGGGAAGTGTGGCACTGTTTTGATATACCTACCCTTTACTGTCACCCAGATTAATGGTTTTTAATGTGAATAACTTAATCTCCTTCTTCTTGCTTTCAGCTCCTGAGTTTTTATTGTTTTTATTTTTCTTGTGGTGAGGAAAGAGTTTCATATCTCAGCAAAGTCTTAGCTCTTTTATAAACAGCCTCTAAATGCAGCTGGCTGTGGCTCGAAGGCATCAAGTAAGTGACCCTGGATTTATTTCTCTTGTCAGTTTCTGTTTGGCTGGGGCAAATCTTCTTAACTGGGCCTCAACTGAGTGATATACAAAATCCCGAAGCTGTTAAAGTGGGAGAAGAAACAGAGAAAGTAAGCTTTTGTTTCACACAGAAAGCCCGGCAAGTTACCTAGACATGTATTATATTAAGTAGCTTCTCTTATTGATGGACCAGAATCAGTTTGTTGATATTTATGCCTGTTGGTAAAAGAAAAAAAAAAAGAAGGGGAAAAACAAGATTGAATAACGTCAGTATTCTTATTACAATCATTCTCTGTTTCTGCTTGGAAATTTTAGTACAGTAGATGGCTTTTTCCATAATTGTGGCATGGGAAACATCTGTGGAGGATGGTTTAATGTGTTTGTTTCTGCAGAGCCCTATAGCATATAGCATGTACATCATCGACTCTCTAATAACTCTTAGAGGTGTCCTCTCTCTATTGAACATGCATCAGAGGAATAATGTATAATTTATACACTGATATAGAAAGAAAAAAATGTAAAAATTTTGACCTGCTGGAGGTTTCTCATTAAATATCTAGAGCCCTGGTAGTTGTTATTTCCTGGCTTTAATCAGGAAAGTCTTTGTTTAGCTTGTGCTTTAAGATTATAGACATTCTACCCACTAATGATACTAAAAATCCACTCATTGCAGTCTAACTTTCCATATCTTGTCACTTGTAGTATTTCCAAAGCATGCAAAGCGTCCTTTAAGAACAGATCAACTCTTTATTTCCCAGAGGCTTAGTTCTATTACATTTCTTTCATATGGATTTCACGAACTGGGACAGGACTAGGTATATAATTTGTAGGGCCTAGTATCAAATGAAAATGAGGGGCGTCTTGTTAAAAAATTATTAAGAATTTTAAGAGGGCAGCAGCATAGCACTAAATCAAGCATGGGATCTTGCGTGACTGCAGAGATTGCACACCCATGAAAGACCATCCGTGAAGATAACATGTTCATGAAAATGCATGCCCATGAAAACTTTCTGCATGAGGAAAGCTTTCTATGTATAATTTTGGAATCTTTTTTGAATCACCCTATTCTTCATACTTTGTAGTGCTTCTGATGGCATTTCTCTTTGTGTGATCAAGAATACTTGAAAAGACCAATGCATGCCATTTTTTTTCAATTTTGAGGTATAATTGAAGAAAAATAACCTGCACATGTTTAAAGTATAACATTTGGCAATTTTCGGCATATGCATACATGCATGAAAGCTATGACTATAATGGAGATAACAAATATTTTCATCACTCCTAAAAGTTTCTGTGTGTTCCTTTGTAGTCCATGCCTTCCTCCCTGTGATAGGTAGCAATGTATAACTGCAGCTTGCACAAAAGTGACCTCCAGAGTAGTCTCTTGACTCTGTTTGAACTCTCTCAGCCACTGACACTTTATTAGTTACACTTCTTTTCCCCCTTTTGGTCAGGATGGCATGGTTGACCCCACGGTGCCAGGGCCAGTGGCACCATGGGGTCATCCCTGGGGGTCATCTCCCATGCCACCAGGGATATATTCACCCCTGGATGACATGTCCATGTAGGGGAGAGGGCAATGATTTCACTTGTAGAGTTGTGGCCACATCTGAGCAACGAAAGAGGTCCTCCAGAAGTAGATCTTAGGCATACTTATAGGTAGGCTAAGCTTTTCAGCTACCTACATAAGCTTCACAAGTGTAAGTCTCAAGATCAAGGACTTAGCTTTTCGATTTGGATGTCCCTAATGTTTGACACGGTATCAGGGGATTCCCTGATGGTAAAGTTCAATAGTTCCATACTTTTTCTCCCATCCCTCAAGGGAATTTGCCAATACTTTTTGATTATCTGCTTAATATATTCTAGGATGTATTCAGACATTACATTAAACTATATAGGATTAAAAGCCCTCATTCTTATTCTGGGCTCCCCTGTGTTTTGACTGTTTAAATGAGCTGTCTAGATTGGTTGAGTTAGATTATGTGCTACAGAAAATTTAGGTCCTGGGCAAAATAAACCTTTCTTCCTCTGGTCTCAGAGTTGCTGCAGTTCTAAAATACAGACAGTGTCTTCCTTACACCTGTGTTCTGAATTACTTCAATCCCAACCCGATTGGCTTATTTGTCTCTTATATACAAAGCAGTTATGAATACCTGTTATCTTTTTGCTTTTCTTAGGTAAATACCTAGAAGTGGAATGGCTAGGTCATGCAGTAATTATATGTTTAAAATTTTAAGAAAGTGACGCATTGTTTTCCAAAGTGGTGGTAACATTTTGCACTCCCACCAGCAATGTTCTAGTAGTTCTTTATAGTAAAAAACACTCAATATAGTCAGAAAAGATCAACCTGTGCCAATTAGTTTCTAATATGAACTTGAATTCATTTGAAGAGAATGTCTCATGGAATTTTGTTTTTTATTTCCAGAATTTTATTATGAAGATTTCAGACAGAAAAGTTTAAAGAGTTGACCAGCTTTGCTTTATCATACATCCACACATCTATCCCTTTCACTTTGAGTCATGACCTAAGACAATTTTAAAGAATAAAGAAATGTTGATAGAGAATGGAGAATAACATTTCAGGCACAGATCGTCAACTTTATGTAAACCATATTCTCTTATGGAAATTTCCCCTTATAACTGCCATTTCCTTGCTAATTAAAAAAATAAAGTTAGAAGGGAACTTGGAGCTGATACAGTTCTCAACATATTCATTTCCTCATTTTACACAAACTAGGAAACTGTGGACAAATTAAATGATTTGCTCAAGGAAATTAGAAGGTTAAGGAATGAAACAGAGTTTGAAGTTACATTTCATGATTCCTGAATCAATGTCTGTCCTCAAACCCACATTTCTTCACAATATTAATAGGGATTCATGTCTTAAATTAAGAAAAATGCTTTTACTACTGAATTGGATAAAAAAAAACACGACTTCACAGTCCATTTATGAGGACACAATTCTATACCATACTTATATGCAAAATCATGCAATTTTGATATTGGAAGGAATCCTAATACCATTAGATTCTAGCCCAGCCCTAGTGCCCATTTGACACCTGAGTTTAAAGTGAGGGGATCAGCACCCTGAAATAGTGTTACGTTGATTCACTTGATATTTTTCCTGATTTTATTTATTTGAAGTGAATCATCAAGTTGTAAATGATCGCAATTTCTTGCTCCCCCTTTATCCTCTTTACCCTTCTTTTGGACATTTATCTTCATGCCAACAACTCCATCAGGGTAATTTTCAGATGAAAGAAGAGGAAATGAAACCTAGAGAAGTCCAATTTTATTTGTTAATAAGGAGGAGATTGACACTAATGGTTAAAATTGGATTTTTAAACTACCTGTGGATGTAATTTATTCCATCATGCCGGTTCCCCCCATTTGCCTTCTCTTTATTGCAGATAATGAATTAGTCACGTTTGTTATTTTTAGTACTCCTTGATTTTGCCTGGGAAAGGAAATGGAACTACAAAAATAGGTAAAGAAAAAATATCAAAAATGTGAAAAATTCTTCATTCGCTTTACCAGGAAAGAGGAGAAAACCTATAAGAGAATTGTTTCAAATAGAATTTACATGGGCAATATTTGAGTTGATTATTCAGTTTCATTTAGATA
This sequence comes from Myrmecophaga tridactyla, assembly GCA_004026745.1. Lineage (NCBI taxonomy): Eukaryota > Metazoa > Chordata > Mammalia > Pilosa > Myrmecophagidae > Myrmecophaga > Myrmecophaga tridactyla. Next base: position 4,971 of record PVIY010047056.1, read on the forward strand.
ATCAAAATTGGGCTGACTGATGAAAAGAGCTAGACACACATCCCTGAGAAAAAATCAAAGGACGCTTATTTCATTATTATGCTACAAATCCATGCTTTTGAGGAACTTAAGTTTTAAAGCTTTATGATAGCAATTTTAGTTATTTTTTCTCTTTTAAACCCTGAAATTTTACCCATTAACACAAACTATTCTCCTAAATAAAAATTTAATGGTCAGTAAGCTTTCCAAGTTTAATCTGAGAAACATAAAAAAAAGGATAAAGAAAGATTTCTATTCCTAGGTATCCTCAAAATGAAAAATAGGACTTCTAAAGCTATTTCTTTGTAAGGATTTAAATTCATGTATAAGCTTTTAATTTGAAGGGCATTTGAAGTTTGAATTATAATGCATCAGTCATCCTTGAAAACTCAGGCAATTAATATACACAAATACAAAATTCCCTAAACAATATTTTTGTCCACAGTTCATTTATATCTGCTTATAGGGATTACTCATGCTAAACTGCAATTTGTCAAATCTCTGGTAAGAAAACAAATTGCCCTGTCATTTTATACTTAAAGATGTCAATGTTTAATGCTAACTTAAGTCTAGTTGCAGGTATGGCATATGATTACAAATATTTAGTGATGTTATGTTTCCCTTTTTAATTGTATGATGGAAAAATGTTCCATTTTAAGATTCACTATGCTAGTTACTTATCATAATAGATTACGATTTCCTATGTAAAAATGATATTCTGAGATCATGGAAAATTTAGCACATTTACCAAGCAGAAGTTTTCCATATATCACCAGAGAGATCAGAATCACCACTTCTAATTAGTATACTTAAAATAATGTCAATGCCCTATGCACCAGTCATAGATCTTCTTCACTCTTTAAATGTGTTAAGTATGTGACAATCTTCTAGCATAGAATATAACTAGAAAGAACTTTGGAGTAGATTACTTTAAAGAGTAATACCTCTCAGACACAGGCCATCACAGGAATTTACAAATGATCTGGCATAGTATTTAAGGGAAACAAACACTAAGATTTTATTCATGTTGCTTTTTCATTTTTATTTTAAAAACCCAATTTTATTTTTTACCTTCCTAATTTTTCCTTTCATCATGACTATTCTAATGGCTGAGAGTGCACAGTGATTTTAAAGAATTTAAAATTATTCTTTTGGATAAGAAATTTGATACATAATCTGATTAGGTTAATGAGAAAAACATTAATGATTTGCAATGGAAAAATATTAATGTTTATAATCAGTGTGATAGAGAAATTACCAGAGATTGTAACTGACATAGGAATCAGATTTTGAGGTGAAATGTACATACCACAAATTACTTCTAATGGAGCAGAGAACCAGAGATTTTCAATTTTGAGATACCTTTCTTGCCTTTAAATATAGCAACAGAAGATCATCTTCTTTACCTTATTCTATCCTTTTTATTCCCACCTAAGTTTTCAGCCTTACCTTTCCCTAGCACCTCAACATGGGACCCACTTATCTTCCCAAATTAGTAGAGAAAGATAATCCATATTTACAGACATAGGTTTTTCATAAAGTAGGAGCTGGTTACTTCCATACCCCAAATTAAAAATGGGTTCCCACTCATGAACATTAGGCTTCTTTTTATAGAAACATGTTATTCAAGCTGAAGTTCAGGACACATGTTTTGACAGACACCTCTTTGCTTATGAAGAAAACACAGCAGCAAATTCTAAAGGGAGATGTTCAAAATTGCAAGGCTTGATCATAAATCCCCTGAGTTGTGCTGCTCCATGGACCCCATGCCTCCATATCCATTAATGTTTTCATTTACTCTTTGATTTCTAGCATGTCTTTCTCCTTGAACCTACAGACCCTCTGAACTTCCTTTGGGTGGTTTAGATGAGGCTAAATCCAATCAGGGGCTTTAATCTGCTTGACAGGAGACCTTATAAAGAGAAGTTCAGATACCCTCGGTGAGTAGAAGCCAGAAGTAGGTAGAAGCCCTCAGTCAGAAGAAGCCAGAGAGGAGAGAGCCCACATCCAAGAGAAAGCATGAATTTAGCATGAATCTGGATCTTAGACTTCTAGCTTTCCAAACCTTAAGACAATAAAGCACTTGTTTTTTTGGGGGGATACATGGTCCAGGAATTGAACCCAGGTCTCTGCATGGAAGGTGGGCATTCTAACCACTGAACCACCCGTGCACCCTTAAAATACTTGTTTTTTAAGCCAACCCATTGTGTGGTATTTTTCAAAGCATGTCTGGCTAACAAAAACAACCTTCATCCTCCACAGAAACAACCAATCCATGAGCTAAAGGAATGGCTCTGCTCACCACTGAAAAAGAACAGTGCCTGGCACAGAGCAAAAACTCTCAGGCAATGTTAATTGAATGACTGAATGAATGTTGAGAAATCAAGTTCTCTCTAAATTTACTTCTGTTAAACATTTTAAATCTGAAAAAGTAGCAATCAAATTACTAAATTTTGTTTAACTAAAAACATGGAATTAAATATACCTTAATTCCTTTTAGAAAGAATATTAAAGAAGTCAACTGTAGCAATAATGCTTGATATGGTTAATTTGTCCTAAAAATTACTTATAATTAAATAATTGATTTTGAATTTTTATGTCCAAGATATTTATGAAAATGAGTAGAATGTACACAACCTAGTGAAACTGAAGAGATTCCTTTTTACTTTTAATGATACTTTAATTGAAAGGTGTATATGCTGTTTGATGACCTTGCAGGTAATTTTTTCAATCATCAAGGCTAACCATTGTATCTGAAGGTTTTATTTCTCCCCTTCTGCTGCTGCTGCTAGAATGCTCCTTTGACTTTGTACTTTTCTGAATTGATACTTTTGTTCCTGTCCAGAAAGAAGAAATAACATGTGTCCATTACATCATACGTAATTTTCCACCAAAACATTTGAGAATTAATTGGATTCATTTACTAGAGCTTTATTTTCCCAAAGCTTGCAGTTACCCTAGAGTTCTAAACAGTAACAAACCTTATGATGAAATGCCAAAGAACATGCACTAAGCTCTTATTCAAAATCTATTTATGATGCATTTTAAATTCTCAGAGTTTTCTTCTTAAACATAAGCAGCATTAGTTCATTAAATGGATTTCCTAAAACTGAGAGTTTGGCTATTAATATCAGCCAATTATATAAATACAGGTTTCTTAACCTAGCATAAAGAGAACTGTTGATGATGATTATATATTGTTTACTAGCCCACTTATATTTGTCTCAGCTAATAATTTCTGCAATCACCAGTTCAATTTTATTGCAGTTTTCATTAAGCATCCTCTTTTAACCTATGTTCAATTCATGTTTCTGATCAAATGAAAGTTGTTCATTAATACCGATACTGCTGATATTATTGTTTTATATTTCCAAAATAATATTATTTATATAAACTGTATTTAATATAAAGATATTCTGGAACTCCTACAATTTGAAAGTTTAAAGTTTCCATTACCTGCCTTCTGATGGCATTATTTTGCTATTGCTGTATAAAAATAAAAATTTTTTTTTTGCAGTGTTCCAATTTTATCCCACAGGAGAAGTGTGACCTTGTCTGGAGGCATTTTTGATTGTCACAACCGGAGAGTTGATACTAGCGTCTATTGTGTTATAGGCCAGGGATGCTGCTCAACATCCTCTAACGCACAGGAAAAAAGTCATTGCAATGCTTCAACATAGAATTATCCAGTCCAAAATGTCAATAGTATTGAGACTGAAAAACTGGCTTATACAAATAAGGTGTTTTTTTTAATAGAACATTTTTTTATTGTGAAACACGACAAAAATACCAAAAAGCAGTAAATTTCAAAGTACATTTGAACAAGCATTTATAGAACTTCTTTCAACATTTGGTATGGTTATAGTTCCACAATTTTCAGTTTTCACTTCTAGCTGCTCCAAGACACTGGAGACTAAAATGAAATATCAATATTGATTCAGTAGTCCTACTCATTTGTTAAACCTTAATTTCTCTATTATAACCCCTTCCTCTCCTTTGATCCTTCTCCCAATCCTTAGGGATATTTGTATTATGCCCATGCTAACTTTTTTTCACGTTGAAAAGGGGTGCTGACACTATGGGATAAGGAGTGTAACTGGTTGATGTTCTTGGAGTGTCTGGCACCTCAGGGTTTCAGGATTTATCTGGCCTAGAAACCATCTGAAAGTTTTAGGTTTCTGAAAAGTAAACTTAGTGTGTACAACAAAACTTTAGTAGCATTTCAGATAGAGCCATCAATGGTCTTTAGGGTTAATGGGAATGATAATAGCTGGGATTTGGTGGCAATTAGCAATGTCTAGCTGAAGCTTGCATAAAAGTAGCCTCCAGAATAGCGTCTCCATTCTATTTGAACTCTCTTAGCCACTGATACTTTATTTTGTTACATTTCACTTTCCCTTTTTGGTCAGGAAGCCATTGTTATTCCAATGGTGCTAGGGCCAGGCTCATTTCTGGGAGTCATGTCCCATGTTTGCCAGGGAGACTCACACCTTGGACATCATGTCTCAGAGAACAAAAGAGGTTCTCTGAGGCTGACCCTTAGGCATAATTATAAGTAGTCTTAGTTTCTCCTTTGCAAGAATAAGTTTCATAAGAGCAAACCTCAAGATCAAGGTTGACAAAGTTTAAAAAGTTAGTTTGCATTTTACATTATATTTAAAAGGAATGCTCACTAAAAAAATAAAAGGTATGCTTACTTAATATGAGTATTTAAAGTTCCTCCCTAAAACTAAAGTATTTAAAAATGTCTTTTCTTTAGAGGAAAAGAGGGTATCAGGGATAATAGAAAATCAAGTTGTAGGAGAAGAGATAGTTTAGGGCTTTTTTAGGCCATTCTCAGAAATTTGGCATTCACCTTGCATGAAAAAAAAATGAGGATCCACTCTATGGTATATAACAGAGAAGAAATATGGTCTGCATTATGCTTTAACAGCATCTTTTGGCTGCTCTGGAGGGCTGATTTTAAAGAGTCCACAAGATCCCTATCTTTTGGTTATTTAATCAAACACTGGTCTAGGTTCTGCTGTGAAGAAACTTTACAGATTTCATTAAGGCTATGGATCTTTTATTTTGTATGCTTTATGGCTGGGTCACATTTCGTTCTTTTTTCCATTTGAGTATCCTGTTATTACAGCACGATTTGTTGAATTTTTTGTTTGTTTGCTTTTGTTGGTTTCTTTGTTTGTTTGTTTGGGAAGTGCATGGGTCAGGAATTGAACCCGGGTCTCCTGCATGGAAGTGAGAATTCTGCCACTGAACTGCCCTAGAACCCCCAAGGCTATGGATCTCAAGATATGAAAATCATCATTGTAGATTATCTGGACCAGCTCACACTAATCACTTGAGTACTTGAAAGCAGAGGAATTTCTCCATCTGCTGTTAGTCAAATGTGGCAGAAGAGGGAGGCAGAGGGGGAGACTCTAAGTTTGAGAAGTCCAGCTGTTACTTCCTGCTTTGCAGATAGAGGAAGGGGCTCCAAGTCTAGGAAAATGGTTGGCCTCTAGAAGCTGAGAAACATACCCAGATAAACCAGAAGACCATGGGAAGCTCAGTCTTACATGACATAGAACTAAATTCTGCAAGCAATATGAATGATCTGGGAAGCAGATTTGTCCCTAAAACCTCCAGAAAGTAATTCACCTTGACATCTTGATTTTGGCCTTGTGAAACACTAAACAAAGGACCAGAATAGCTACAATGCATCTGGACTTCTGACCTATGGAGATTGTGAGATAATAAGTCATGTTGTGTTAAGATACTAAATTTGTGATTATAGCAGCAAGAGAAGACTAATAAAGCTGTTGTGTTTTTATGAACTCTCAGTGAGCAAGTGTAGAAGCAGAGAGAACGGCTAGGAAGTTCTTTAAATCATTTGTCAAGAAATTATGGTGGCCCAGATGAGGTGGTCATGGTGGTGGAAATGATGAGCTGCAGTTGGATTTTGGATATATTTTGGAAGCAGAACCAATAGGATTTGCTATGATTTGATATGTTATATGAGAGAGAGAAAATAAATGTGATGCCAGTGGATTTTTATCTGAACAACTGTAAGGATGGGGCTGCCATTATCTAAATTGTATAAGACTGAGGCAATTTTTGAAGGAAATATTAGGATTTTGGTTTTGGATATGTTAGATTATGATTCTTGTCAGTCGTTCTATTGGAGATATTGAGTAGGCAGTTGAACTCTGAAGTTCAAGGGAGGGCTCCTGACTAAGTATACACTTTTGTCAGTGTTTAGGGTATGTATTTAGAAAACCATAAGGTCATTAAGGAAGGGAATATAAATAGAGAAAAAGAAGGTGCAAAGAAATGAGCTTTAGAGGTCAGAGAGAGAAAGAGGAAACCAGTTACCTGAGTGGAAGACATCACTATTCTGAGAGAAAAATCAAGAGAGTGCTTGATAATGAAGACAGTGCTTTGATAATTAGGAAAACATTTATATATAGTTTTATTTTTTTCTCTGAATACCTATATACATACATACATTTGAAACAAATAGAAGTAAATTCAACATGGATTGTATATCTAATATACATTGAGGGTCATTTATCCCCAAGTAGAAAAATAAAACCTATTTTTTCCTTATAACTTCAGAAAAGTTTATTTTTGTGAGATTAAAAAAAAATTTTCCATCATTTTGACTTGTGAGCATTTGAAAGATTGCTTATGCCACTAATGGGGTGGTGGTGCAGGTTTAAAGTCTAATTAGCTTTGACATTATCTAATGCATTTTTCCCCTTCAGTAATACAAGAGGTTAAATCCTATTTTATCTTCATTAATATAAAATTCTGACATTCTTCCAAGTCATAGTGAAGCTACTTGCTACTGGCAATGGAAACCAGAGGACATGGAACAACTGCTAGGCTTTCATCTGAAAAAAAAATGGCAGGGTGTTGCTCATTCTTTGTCTGCTCATTTTTTGATACATGGCCTTACCAAATTGAGTTATTCTTATTTTTCTTGGTGAAGCACAGGATTTCATTTAAAATGTTCAAGACCAGGGAGATCTGTTGCCATTGCTCTTGGATTGTATCCCGTGTTCCTGTTGATTTAGGACATTGCATCAGAATCCTTCTTAGCACTGCAGCACCACCAAAGCAGAAGTGCCATGATTCAGTGTGAAGCCATTTGTCATCCCTGCTCTTCTAGTGTCTCTTGAATCACATGCCAGGTATGTAAATATAGTCATCCTCCAATATTTCTAAATAACCTGGCAAGAGTAGCTAAACACTGCCTTTATCATGGCAATTTGTACCTCTACATTTAGAGGTCTTCAGTGACCATGAACAGTTTATTTCAATGCTATGCACACTATCTTTTTCCACATTCTTCTAGTCAAAATATATATAGTTCTTCTCTTTTTTATTTTATTGTGTACATAGTTTCAGGAAGCCTAATTATTGAATTGTCCTTTTTATAATCATACACGCATATATCTTTATCTTTGTTTTTCTTGTTGCAATCATGAAGAGAACTGAGTATGAAGCACAGAGATTGACACTCATGTATTTATACCTAAAATAAACACATAAGTTAGAATTTCATGAGATGACTTCAGAATACATGTTTTTTGCAAAGCATCAGGCTGGGAAATATTCAGTAAGTATAGTTTCTCCAGTCTTTTTGATCAACTCACAGATGTACTTGGGCTGGTGGCAATACTGTTCTGATTGAGGAAAGAGAGGCTGCTGGTTGGCTTAAGTTGTGAATGAAACCTTACCCATAGCCATGTCATCTTGAAACATCACCTCTTATGGTTAAAAATCTGTCCCTGTTAAAGCATATCTCCTGGATCCAAAATAATTTTATCTCCTTGGTACAGTTTCATACTAGCCCACCCATGCCAACAGCACCACTGTGGGTATGCGATATAGTTAATGTGTGATGCCCAGTCATATTGTAATTGGACATCAATGACCAGTGTGCAGTAGTGCCATCTTGGTTGTCTAGAAGACAAAGCAGTCAGAGTCTGGCAGACCTGGCCAGGACCATCTCCACATCATCCTATCAAATAGTCTGAACACAATGTGCTTGCTGGCACACCTGCCCATTCACATACCACACACTGACACATAAGGATATAGGCATGTACACACGTGTGCACTTATGCTCTTCCATGCATACTCATTTGTTCTTTTCCCTAGCATATACTTACCCTGAATGCTCTTGAAATGTCCCATTTAATTTCCCATATCATACCAGGAAAATGAAAAAAAACAATAGTACCCTGCTTACAGGGTGTGAGGCTATCAGAACTTTTTTCAAATTGGTTATTCATTAGCAAAGCTGATTGCTGTGGTCTCTTTCTCAGCAAAATCTCCTTCTTCCCTCATCCTATAAGGATCATAGTGTCTTCTGAACTTCTACCACATTCTGTTTATGTCTTTATGGGCTTTTCAATTTTCTGCGTACAAGCTGTTTGGGCATTTACAAAATAAGCTCCCAAAGGGGATGAAACAGGGAACAATGTCTAGCTAATGGTGTTTAATATATATTCTTGAAAGAATAAAGCTGCTAAATAATTAGCATCTTTTTGTTAGGATAAGATGATGGCAAAGAATCAAAGACCCACTAGTTTTCACTTAACACAGCCACAAACCTCTTTGGCACTTTGGTTGATTTCTATTGGATCTAAGTTCAACAGACAGATAATGAATGTTTAAGGCTGATTTAGCTAATAATTTCAAGAAAACTAGAATGCTTGTTAAAGAAGAGAATTCTTGTCTTTCATAGAAACTTTATAAACTCTATTTTAAAATAAAATACTCTCCTTTCATCCAATATTCAGACCAAAACATACTCTATAAATCAAAGTACGTAAAGGCTTATTTAATTTGGTATGCTTGGAAGTTCACCAAACTAATTTTTAAGTGTCACTCATCCTTTTGTTAATACATTGCACTGACAGACTTTGAAAAGAAGGTAGAAGCATAGCATCATCGGGTCACCTGTGGGCCATACTTAGCGCTAATTGGAAAGATTGCTCACTACAAGTGAGATATTAAGACACAGAGAAGGGCCTTTCATTTCAAGACAGTCTTATTTACTTCTTAGTCATGTCATGCTGACAGGTCATTGCATGTCCTTCAGTGCCACTGTCTTGCCATTCAGGGTAGAAATAAATAGAAATAAAAATTTCCACTGCGATGAAAGTATACAGCGTCTGGTTTACATGTAGTACCTTTCTATCATTTCAGAGAAATAGAATATAGATAACTACTGTGATGAAACCCGAAGTAGGAAAGATGAGATCATCTGCATAAGTGCCCAGTGCAGAAGATGTGGGCAGCTCTATAATGACCCTATACTAGCTTTAAGATAATGAAAGTTTTCCTTGACTAAAGACTGAATAATTTTAGAACTTTTGCATAAATGTTTAATGAATCTCATCAGTAAAGTTGGGCTGTATTTGACTATTGACTTCACTGGTTATTTGGCTGAAAATGAAGTGTGGCTGGAATGGATCCCCTGAGTAATCATGTTTTTGCAGAATAATCATTGCTTTACTCAAAATAACTACATATTGGGTTGATACATGAAAGAATTGCAAATATATTAAAGGTTGTCAGGGGAGTTGGTTTGATTCATTCACTCATTCAAAAATATTTGTTGTGTGCCTACTATGTATAGAAGTGAGGAAAACAGATACAGGACTCTCCCCCACGGAGTGCACATGCACTTACTGTCTGTAAATAGGGGAAATCGATTAAAGATATAGTTACATTGTGTCATCTTAGATGATGACAAATAAGTTGTAGAAAAATAAAGCAGGGAAAGGAGATATGGAATGCTTCTCAAATGGAGTGGTCAGAAGGTTTCATTGAGAAAGCTGCATTTAAGTACGTATCTTGCAGTTGGCAGTGGACTGAGCAGCATGGATATGTGGGTGAAGGGGACAGCAATCAGAGTAGCAAAGACCCTTGTCTGGAATGTATGTGGTGTCAGTAAGGAGACTGGGGAGGCTGAAGCAAAGTGGGCAAAAGCAGGATAGAAGGACGTAGAGTCAGAGGGGAAAGAGGGCTCAATCTCATTAAACCTTACAGATAAGGGTAATGAATAGAATTTACACAGTATAAACTGGGAAGCTTCTAGAGGTTTTGAGCCAGAAGAGTGATATGATCTGAGCTTTATGTTCACAGTAAGTATCACAAGATGATTTGTGGAGGATAGATGTAGACTGCGCTAGAACAGAAACAAGGAGACCTGCCTTCCATCTATTTGTTCATTCATTCATTCATACAACTTCTATAATGATTCTACCCAGAAAAGGAAGAGGGATTTTCTGTTTTTACTGAATTGACTTGAATATTATGAGTAAATCAAATTTCAGATAAGTTGTCTTTCTATTATATGGAGGAAAAAACCACCTTAAGTCTAACATACCCAATTCTAGTGAGTCAGATCTACCTATCTGGAGAAAACATACACATACACACACAAAGAAACAACAACAAAAGAGGGTAATATTTCAACTGTGTTTTATAAGTATACAAAAGAAAATTGAATTGTAATATTTATACATAATTTCTTAGAATTCTGAAAATATAGACATAAGTGCTGCATTCATCCATCCAAAAGAGAAAGCAGTGAGTAGGTTCAGAAAGCACTGAGCTTTTAGTGGGCAGGCTATCAGAAATTATTCCAAGGATATTCAGATGGTGTCCAAAGTATAGCATTAATGAAAAAATTGTTATGTATTTTATAAAGTACAAGGAAATGTACAGGCATCATTGATTCTACATCGTACAAACTTATTTCTGTTTAGTACCCTGTTTTATCTTCCTTTTAAATAAATGTATTGCACTGTTTTTACATGTTCTCATTGTTTCCCTGAGTATTAAAAAAACTGTTGCCTTGCTGAGTAAAAGTAATAAGTAAAAATCTTTGTACGTAATTCTCACATCAGTTAATTTTAAGATTCCAAATGCTACATGCTGCTTTGTTTTTAAAATTATCTTTTATGGGTTGCTCTGTATTTTTCACAATTCCTCAGCTCAATTTTACTAGTGAATATTGTACTATATCTAACATCCTGCTTTATGATACCATAAAAGCATTACTAAATGCTATTGGGATCCATTTGCCAAAACTCCTCGGGGCATAAAGCATTTTGCTAATAGATATTTTCCATTGCTATATTTTCTTGTTACTAGATCTAAATCCTTTCCACTTTTTCCCATAGTCATATGAATATTGATATCTGAAGTACTGGAATTATGTTAAAGATCCAGTTTATTGGATATTAATGAAATAATTTGCTGGCCTAATAATGAGGGAAATCGCTGCAGCTCCTGTAAAGAAAATGAATTTTTGATCTCTATTTAGGTAAATGTCTGCAATAACAATACTTCAGATATTTGTACTACTTACAAAAAGCTCTACAGAAAGTTGATTCAATTTATGAACATCTTTTATTATGCTTATTGAAATATTCTTTATTCATGAAAACCTCATACTCGGGGTTTTCAATCCCTTCTCTTCTCAAATTCCTAATTTTCATTTCAGTCTTTTATATATCATTAGTTTCACCTGTTTGCTCAAGCAAGAAATCTGGGAGTCCTCTTTATTTCCTCTACCTACCTTCACCTCCCTCAAATCAATCCATGAGTAAAACCTTCAAAGTTTGAATATATCATAAATTTATCTCCTTAGTTCATCTTCAAGGCTACTAACCTTTCTGAAACTTCATCCTGCTCATGGAATACATGAAGAAAGTACTAACTATTACCATCTAAATTTCTTCTTACTTGTACCCACCTCTCAAACAAAACAAAACAAAATGACTATCTTTTCTCTACACACCAGTTTTTTTTTGGGGGGGTGGGGTAAATCCAAATAAGATCATTATTCTCTCCTATATAAACTAGTGTTTAGTTAGATAAATTGTGTTAGTTAGATTCAGTTGTCAACTTGGCCAGGTGAGCATACCTAGTCTTGTTGCTGCGGACATAAGCCAATGGTATGTGAACATCATTTGTTGCTAATTACATCTGCAGTCGGCTAGGAGGCGTGTCTGCTGCAATGAGTGACGTTTGGCTTGATTGGCTGGTGCTTAAATGAGAGAACGCAACATAGCACAGCCTAAGCAGCTTGGCATTCCTCATCTCAGCACTTGCAGCTCAGCCCAGGCCTTTGGAGATGGAGAAAGAAGTCACCCCGGGGAAAGTTGTTGGAACCCAAGGGCCTGGAGAGAAGACCAGCAGAGACCATCCTGTGCCTTCCACGTAAGAAAGAGCCTCAGTGGAAAGTTAGCTGACTTTCCTCTGAAGAACCAACAAAATAAATCCCCTTTTATTAAAAGCCAATCCGTCTCTGGTGTGTTGCATTCTGGCAGCTAGCAAACCAGAACAATAATATTTGGTACCTTCCAATTTGAGCCTTTTTCTTTTTATTTATAGCTTTTTTTTCAGTGTTCTTAATGTAGAACTTTCTGGGGTACTCAATCTTATGTGCTGTACCTACCAATAATGCTACATAATATCAATTTAAGACTTGAGTCAACTCAAATCAAAATAGACTCTAGTCAGTGTGAGCTCTTGAAGAGATACTGTCCAGAGATATTAAAGATTTCTGGAAAGAAGTAAGTTCAATTTTAACTTTCAGAAATGAATCTATTTGTTTCCACAGTTTGTTTTTTTTATGTGATATTCTTTTAGTCCCATCCTGTAACAGCACTCAAGCATATAGGGATTTCGTCAATATTAGCGTTTTCCCAATGATGTTGAGAAAGCTGGTTGGAGGAAGAAGAATGCATTGTGAGTTGGAGTACATCCTGCACAGGTGTGCAGGTGAGTGAGAGCCTTATACGTTTGGGAACCATAACTCGCCCAGTAGGACTGATATAATGGCTTTGTTTGGGGGTGGGAGCACCTGAGTATTGCTGAACATAAAGGGAAGGCTTTTATGCCATGCACTGAAGGATTTTATTATATGTCTACTGTTGATTTTCAAAGTTCTTCTGATGTTTGAAAACAAAAACTCTCCAATGATTTGCTTGAAAATACAAATCAAATCCAATAGCTGTAAGTAAAAACGTTTGCTTTTAAATTTGTCAAAGCTAAATGAGG